>UNPR01000232.1:48653-75566 GCA_900536425.1 Hymenoscyphus linearis | reverse complement strand
ATAGAAGTGAGATTCTTTGTACTTAGTAGCACCATGTCACCAACTCGGTACGCTGGCGTAGGAGCTCGAGTCTTATTAGCGAACTGTTCTATCTTATCCCGAGCGGCTAATAAATTAGTACGTAGATAGCTTAGGATATCCTCTATTTTATAGACGAAGCTAGAGCCTTGTTTCGCGCTTAATTTAACAGGTCGAGAGGCTGTAGATAGTACTAAAATAGGTGGTCCGAAGCTTATCCGAGGGTGGTAGCCATGGTTAGCGAAAAATGGTAATATACTAGTAGAGCTATTAACTACGTTCTGTATAGAAAATTCCGCCATAGGTAGTAATTCTACCTAACTTTCTTATGTAAAACTAACATACTGACGAAGGAACTGGTTAAGAGCCTTATTAACGATCTTAGTCTGCCCGTCCGTTTCTAGGTAATAAGTAGTAGAGAGTTAGACACTAATCTAAAGCTTAGTATAAACGGCTTTCTAAAACGTAGCTACGAATAGCGAGCCACGGTCGGAGACAATAGAATCTAGTAGACCGTAAAGTTTCTAAACATAAAGAAACAACCGCGCTAAGTCTTCGGCTGTTATCGTACTGTAATAAGGAAATAAGTGACGATCCTTTGTAAGTCTATCACAAACCACTATAATAGAATTAGCGCCGTCTACTTCTTTAAGCGGCCCGACGAAGTCTATAGAGAGATCCCTCTACCGTTGAGTTAGTATAGGTAAAGGTTTTAGGGCTCCTTAGTATTTAAGCTAAGACAGCTTGTTCCGAGTACAATTCTCGTAAGCCTTATAAAACTGTTCGATATCCGAGGAGACATAAGGCTACTAGTAAAACCGAGAGACTAACTCGAGTAGCCTATTTTTCCTAGGGTAGCTACTTTCTAGGGAATTATAAGCTCTTTATAGGAGCCATACTCGGAGTTCTATATCGGGGACATAAAGACGGTCCTAGAAATAAAGTCTATTATCTTTAATTGTACATTTAGACAAGGAGACTTCCTTCGAGTAAGGCGTGTAGTCTCGTTAATTAAGTTCGGTCTTAATTCGTCTCTAAAAGGGGTCTAACTCTGTTCTAGACTTGTCTATACTATACCTGTCCTCGAAGAGTCTTATGACTTTATAATCGTCCGTCTTATTATCGTCTAACTCGGCGGGGGACAAGAGAAGTAGGTTCCGAGGCTTTAAGAGTACTTGTTTTTAGTACTATAGGCGGGGATCGGTGCTATCCTTAGGAAGGTCCTAGGAGAGTTGAGTAAGAGCGTCTGGCTTCCGATGCTTCGCTCCTTTCTAAGGGCTAATAACGAAGTTAAATTCCGAGAGAAACTCGCTCTAGCGAACCTGTCGCCGAGATAAGTCCTTTGTTGTTATAAAGTACTTTAAATTAGAGTGGTCGGTTATTACTGTAATAGGATAAGCTATACTATGTAATTCGGACTTCTAGCTTTCGAAGGTATAAACAATAGCTAACAATTCCTTATCGTAAATCTCGTAATTATATTCCGCCGGGTTAAAGGTTTTAGACATAAATACTATAGGGTAGAGAACGCCGTCGTACTACTAGGACAAGACTACGGCTATAATATAATCCGAGGCGTCACATTCTATAACGATCTCTTTCTTAGGGTTAAAGTAAACTAGAATAGGTGTTAAGATAAAGGCGTCTTTTAGAGTCTAAAACGCTATATTATAAGCTTTATTCTAATCCTACCGAACGCCGTAGACAGAGAGAAGATTAAGTGGTTTAACTATCTTGCTAAACCCCTTAATAAAGCGTCGGTAAAAGTTCGTAAAGCCGATAAAAGCTTAGAGGTCCTTAAGGCAAGCCGGAGTAGACTAGTTAACAATAGCGGAGACTTTCTCGGGGTCTATTTGTACGCCGTCTATAGTAATAATTATACCGAGGAATTTAATACTAGTGACCTCGAATTCGCACTTCCTAATATCGCACTACAACCCGGCTTCTTAAAGGGCAGCAAGGACCTGTTTTACGTAGGAGCGGTAGGAGAGTAGATCGTCCGAGAATATAAGAATATCGTCTAGGTAGGCGGTATAAAAGATGTCTAGGAAGGGACGTAAAACTTCGTTAATCCGGGCCTAAAAAACTACAGGTACGTTAGTTAGACTAAAGGGTATAACGAGGGACTTAAATAGGCCGTAGCGAGTGTTAAATGCTATAAGCTACTCGTCACCCTTCTTGACTCGGATACGGTTAAAAGCCGTAATGACATTAAGTTTAGTAAAGTACTTAGCTCTACTTAAGCGTTGTAGGGTCTCCTAAATCTGTAGGATAGGATACCGATTCTTAATAGAGAGGTCGTTAAGCCGTCGGTAATCTACGTAAAACCGGAGGCCGCCGCTAGGCTTCTTAATAAATAGGACAGGAGAGGTAGTAGGTAAAACACTAGTACGAATAAATCCCTTATCGAGCTGTTCTTTAAGGTATTTATAGAGTACTAAAAGTTCGTTAGCCGACATATTATATAGGGGTCTATAAGGGGGTTTAGCTCCCTCCTTAAGTTCGATGTAAATATTATAGTCTCGATAAGGTGGTAAGGAGTTAGTATCCGTTTGGCTAAAAACAGGGAGGAATAGCTTTAAATATCCTGGCAGAAGTGGTTCTAGGTCGACAACCTTTTGTAGGTAAAGGGCTTTCTAAATATCGTCTATACTAACCCCGGCGAGGTATATAGAAGCAGCGCGTTGTTTAATAAATCGAGTATTAGAGTCTATAGGAACGTCCTTATCCTCGACGTAGGTAAAAGGGGTTTAGCGAGAGCTCTCGCTTAAGTATTAATCTATAAACTTTAAGGTTCGTTCGTAGCCTAATATACTGTCGTCTATTTAAGCTAAATAGAGACGAGCGTTAACGTCTTTAAGTTTAGGTTCGTAGCCTAAGACTTTAAGACGCTGATCGATTTTGTAAATCGAGAGGCTAAAAACTTTAGAATCGTCTATTTCTATAAGGGTCTAGAATACGGTAGCACCAATTCGGCGAGGGATATGAGCATGTGAGTCCCGTGTAGGTACAACTAACTTAGTTAAGCCTTTAGGGAGGTAGGATTTAGTATAAAAGGTTAATATAAAAGTAATCTTATTAGCTTTCTAATCTACTGCTAGATTATGTTTCGAAAGCTAGGGTTTACCGAAAATAACCTTGTAAGAGGCTAATTTAGTAATATAGAATTGTTAATCTCGGTCGACATACTTACCGACTTAAAGGTCTAGGACAGCGACGTAAGTAATATCTCTAGTAGACGAGGGGGTACTATTAATAGTTCGTAATCGGCGAGGCCGGGAGAGGGGGTATAATGAGAATCTTTGTTTTTACGTAAAATTAGAATTAATAAAACATTCGGCAGAAGCGCCAGAGTTAAGTAGAGAGTATATAGATGAAGTTAGGTTCTTATTCTTATCTAATAACCTATATAGAATCTCTATTACATTTTTCTGTCTTTCCTCTAGCGACAATAATACTAAGTTTATCTTTTTCTTTATTTGTCGTCTCTAGGGGCGACTATCGCCGGAGACTAGGCTTTTCCCTCGTTTAACTTCTTCTCTTCCTCCTTCTTCTTGTCCTCCTTTACTTTTAAAGCTAGGTAGGCGGTCTTAGCGTACTTATCGCTAGAATAGTAAAAGTATAGATTGTTCTTAAGCTAAAACTCTCGGCGAGCGTCGCGTTCGTCCTAGTTACGTGGAATACGTCTCTTATTAACGAACTTCTAAGTCTAAATAGGCTTAGTGCTAATCTTAGTAGCGTCGATTTATATAGGGTTACCGTCGGTAGTAGTAGTAGCGGCGGGAATAGATCGAGCGGATTGTAGGACTACCGTAATAGCGGCACCTCGCTTAGTGTAACCGGGTCCTAAAGCTACTAAGTAAGTGTTATAAGTACTCTTAACTAACTTAATTATGTCGTCTAACTCGATATTCTCTGAGTAACCACCCTCGCTTAAGACTTGGCGGTGTACTTCGGGGTGAAGGGCGGCTTTTAAAATACCTATTATAGTAAATCCTTCTGTCTGAGCCTCTAATGCTAAACCGACCTACTTAAGTAGGAACTCGATAGTATCGCGTTGTCCTTGTTTCTCGTTTAAGAGTAACTTTAACGTAGTTTCTCGGCTAAACTTATTACTATAAGTAGATGTTAAGTACTCGAACATCTACGAGACAGAATTTATAGGTGCCTTAAAAACGGTATTAGGAGTGAGATATCTGTCGAAGTGTCGGCGTACGTTTCCTTCTAAACAACCGAGTACAAACTTTATACGCTCGGGTTTAGAGGACCACCAATCAGCATTTATACTCAGCTTAATCTTAACATCTTAAATAAAGCTTTATAGATCGTAAGGCTTGTGTCGGTCTTTACTACCGAAAGGGAGAGGGTCTCGGTAGCGCTTTAAGGAACTACCACTACTACTAGTATAACTAACTCTATTTAACTTCTAGAGGTGAAGCTAGAGAGCGACGACGTTATTTTATAGGCTCGTAAGGGCGGCTAGGGGGCTGGTAGTAGAGAGTAGTTAATTGTTTTAGTAATTCCTAATTTAGTCTTAAAGACCTATAACCTAGTTCTAAAGATATATAACCTAATCGGTCTAATCGATACGCGACTAAAGTTAGCTTTAAAGGCCTATAATCTAGTTCTAAAGACTTGTAATTTCGTTCTAAAGGTTCGTAACCTAATCGGTCTAATCGGTATACGACTAAAGTTAGCTTTAAAGGCCTGTAACTTAATCTTAAAGGTCCGCGACTTAGTTAGATTAGCTAATAAATCCCTAGATCTGTGCTTAAAGTATACTAATCTTATCGAGGTAAAGTTAGTATTAGATATTAAGATTCTAAGCGTTAGTTTATAATTGTCGAAGGTCAGTTTATAATTGTCGAAGGGAGGTAGTAAGGTCGGTAACTACTTAAATAAACTAATCGTTATTAAAGTTGTAGAGTATTACGAGGTCGGAATGCTTAGAAGCCGAAGCTAATAGAGCACCGAACTCGTCGTAAGTTATATTCGGAGGAATAGACATAGCGAGTACGACGACTAGGTCAGGTCGAACTCGGTTCAGAAGAAGGCGATCAATATATCAGGGAATCACTAGAAGCGTATAAAAGACTACTCTAGAATAAGGTTAAGATTGATCGCGAGCCTTCTAAAAAAGTCCTAGAGCTAGCTAATATTTATAGTCTACAACAATGAATCTACGCTATACCCGATTAGGCCAATTAGGGAAGCTCTATATTTAAAACAACATTCACTAAGCGAGTCAACAAACCCATACGTGACCACATTCCATCTACAACCACAAACTTATACGTAACCACATTTAATCGATAACCCAAATCCACACGTGACCACATTCACCTAAGCTTCGTACCCTCACAGTTATCTAGGTTCGTACTATCTCTAGCGATCTCGAAGTCTTCTCGAGAGAACCGCTTAAAGTCTTTACTAAAGATAGAGAATTGTTTTAGACCTTTATTGTCGCTGGCCTTGTACCTTATAATAGCTTAGTCGATGTAGTCGAGGCGTGCTTGCCTACGTTACTCTATAGCGGCAGCAGCTGCGGTTGTCCTTACCCGAGTTGATCCTACAGGTGCTAGGGCAGGTGCTAGTACTAGACCTACAGTAGCAGTGTCTAGGTTGTTTATTGTAGTCTCCTTGTCCTTCCCTCTCTTCCTAGGCTTGCTTACAGTTGTTTTAGCTTCCTTAGACCCTAGTTGTAGGGGGGGCTCAGGTTTAGTTAATAGTTCTACTAGACGGTAGGTCTCGGTAGAGTCTTCGGTCCTAGGGTTACTTATAGCTTCTAACATAAAGGTTGTTTGTGCTAGTAAGGTTCAGCGTTTGTTCGGCTTTATGACGTAGTCGAACGAGAAGAGAAGTAAGATATCCGGGGATACTAGACCTACCTAGAATCGAGCGGAGAAGTAATAGCCGGGGATACTAGACCTACCTAGTAATCGGATAGATTCGAAGTAGTAGGTATTAGCGTTGTTACGTCGCCGATATAAGAGAGCAAGATAATCTAGGGATACTAGACCTGCCTAGATTATCCGGCAAAGGAAAAATGATATTCCGTAAGGCTAGGCCTACTTAAGATATCGAGTAAAAAAGAAGCCGTAACGTCAGACGTAAGAGGGCTTAACAACAAAGTATCTAAGTTTACAAGTCTAGAATTATAAAATAAATAAATAAAAAACGTCTCTAATCTATACGCGCTTACTAATCAGTGTTAGTTTAACTGTAAGTTAATAAGAATGGTATAATAATCTAATATTGTATTGCGTCTAAAGTTCTAGCTAAGTGGTGGCTACAGGACCCTTATATACCTAGGAATTACGTTACGTGATTCCCCGCTTGCAAATAGATGGGAATATCGTATTCCTAGATACGTCAGCTCATATGTAGCTAGAGTTTGAAGCTTATACGTAGCCAGCTTGTCCCGGCATGCAGCCAGGCTTAGCCAGGCTTGTGCTTGTGCCGGCATGTAGCCAGCCTGTGCCGGCATAAAGCCAGCTTCAGCGAGGTGGCATATCGCAACACTTTCGGTAGATAGCTCGCTAAGGCTATTATAATACTTCTACTATTGTCCTAGCGTAGGAGAAAAAGCCTATAGCTCGGAGTCCTTAGGTAGGGTTTTTCTATTAAGTAAGAGCTTATCGCTATACCTAGTAGATTTCTACTTATAATAAGAGCTATTTCGAGTTTTACTATATATAACGTTATAATACTTGTTTGTCCTAGTTATTATATATTTTAAAGAAATAATACTAGGAACATTTAGATTTAGCCTATCTATGTATTACGTATAGTCTTACGTTGTAATCTAATCGGTAGCTATAGACTACCTAGACCCGGAGTCCTACGACAGCAAAGTAGGGTTGTTAATAAGTACTATCGAAAGGAGATCTAACATCTTAAATTTAGTTAGGACTTCTCGGTTAAGTTTCTTGGCTGTTAATGTAAACACATCCTGAACGCCAAGGTCTAAGACAGCTTACGCAAACGTCGAGATGAAGTCTATATGTGTACTTAAGTCTTCTCCTGGCTTAGTGGTATACTCGTATGTAACTATTTTGCCCCTAGGGGAAGCTTTGAAGTATAAGCCTCGGATATCCGTGCATTTATCTAGGTTGTAGGGGCTGTAGAGGATAAAATTTGGATGATTCTGCCCCCTAACGGTTTCGTATACCATGACCCGTCCATTAGGAATGTTCAAATGTTTATGAATGAGATGGATCGAGAAATGCTGGGCTAGGCCATGTGAGGCAATGAGCCTAAGAAGCTAGGCATAAGCTTTAACGTTCTCGGCCGTAGCATCTCTTATAGAAGCGATGTGAGGAAGTTCGTTGTACGATGTAGCGGGCAATGGCGCCTCGTTGAGGTTAACATTGCTAAGGCTATTACGGTTGGGATATATATTGTTCGATAGGGTGTGGTATTAGGGAATATAGAATTAGAATGTTAGCTGGTGGTTAATTAGAAGTGTTTTAACTTATGCGATTGAGAAACTAGATAGGCGACTTTAGGCAAGAGAGAGATGCCAGCTATTTATAGGAAGTAGAGGGATGATTAGTCTATGGCTCTAAAGACCTTCCACACGTATCTCCCCTAGTCTCTGCCCCTAGAAATTAGCGCGATGCCGACTAAAAGGGCCGTGGAGTGCGAAAGTGACTACGATAGCTTTGCATTGTATCTATAGATACTAGGTATCAATCGAGAAGGAAGGGTCTCTTTATGTGATACATAGTGCATTGCATACTGTTGGTGATGTTGGTGATGTTGGTGATATGACTAGGAAGGAAAATTTTCGCTGCTAAGTTGTTAGGGGCCGAGCGGAGTGAGGCTACGTCAGAGCCGTATTCCCAGCCTCCCCCATCTGTGCTTTGGTGATCAGTCGACCCCACTAGTTCAAATCACCCACTAACTCGTATACTAGAGCGAACGACTACAATATGCCGCCTGTTAGGTAAGGACTCGCATAGGGAGAATTGTTACGTCTTACCTAATTGTTCGGACACGTTGAGAGATGCTAGGTATATGACTCATTATTTGAGAAAAGATGTAAGGTTTTCACTACGGATGTAACTGTCTTATCCCCCTGCGTCCATTTATCATCTGTGACCTGGTTTTCGACAGCTGCGAGGTTGGTTAGCGGCGAGCTACGCCCTGCCTTATCTTTGCAACTAAATTATTGGTTATGTGGCTTGGTTCTTGCCTATTCGGGTCACCTTGATCTTCCTAAGAAATTTCGGCTGCCTCCCCTGAATTTTCTTTGGGGGCGGGGGTGAGTTTTGTAGCCGTACGTCGATCCCCCACGAGACAAAATATTGTCCAATGGAAGGTATGTGTTGGTTTGACTATTAGGTCAATGGGACAAATATAAAAGTAATCCTATGGTTGGTATCATATTAAATTCGTCTTATCTAATTAAGTGCTGGCTACTGGTCCTTAATATATCCATCAGAGCCACGTCACGTGGCTCCCTCGCTTGCACTCGCAAACACTCGTTTGCGCTCGTAAGCACGCATACATATCGCAATACGTCAGACATATTGCGATACGTCAGCTGGATTACAGCGTGTCAGTCAGTATATGTAGCATGAGGCATGTAGCCTGCAATACCTGTAATACGTGTTAGCTGCGTATGAGGCATGTAGTAGTACGTGTTAGCTTATATTAATATGCGTTTCAGTGAGGCATGCAGCCTATAGCTGGAAATAAGGGGTAATGCGAGTAGCCAGCCTGCGCAGGCAAGTGCCTGCGCTACGAAGCGAGGCTTGGCAAAGGTATATCGCAACAGTATGAAATACGAAGAAAATCTAGGAAATTTTCTCGCATTCTTTATAACACCATTACGAGGCGTTGAGCTTTTTAGGACTTTCGTTGTAGAATACCTGGCTTTACGAGAAAACTTGTAGGATTGACCCTCAGTGGGCCTGGTATACTCGAGTATCAGCGTTTAGAGGGGCGTCGATATTCAAACCCTATGTAAAGCTGACGAGCACTAACCGCGGGAGTGAACATTAACGCCTCTATTACCTTCGCCTTTGAGTACTTTTCCAGGGAGCACATTAGCCTCCTGATCCGATCTTGAACATGCAAGTTGTATTAACTTTAGAATTATAGTAAATCTCTATATGCCACTATACTACGTATTGCATACTGTCTATAAAAAGTTCCGGCTCTTGTCGTGACTTGACGCCCTCATCCTTAGATCCCTTAACTGCTCCTCATCTATTTCGAGTAGGGTGGATCCAAGCCTCTTATGAAAGGTATCCGATAGGAGAGAAACTTTGGAAGAGCTTCCACGCTCACGGCATTATATGGCCCGACTTCCCCCCCCTCCAATTGGAAAGTGTCCAACAGCGTCCCCAGCATGACGGCCATCTGGACCACATCTAGATTCGTATCTAGGATTTTCCGTATATCTGCCGGGACGCCATTAAACACCTCCTGCCAAAATCCCCTCTCTGACTCATTAAACTCGTCTGGCATATGAAACTTCCGCTCAGAAAACTCTCCAGCAAGGGTATGGATGCGGTTAAAGCCCATGCCGAAGGGAAGGGGGGAAGACAACTCCCAGTCAATGATGCCCGATACCTCACAATTTTCGTCCACCATGATATTCATCGCGTTTAGGTCGAAGTGTGACATAAACAGCGGAAGTTTCTTCAATTGATCCAACTTGCCAAGTAGATCTGTAGCCGAATCTTTGAATGGGCGGATTGTGTCATCGTCGGAGGACAGAAGCAATTCCAGATGGGGGCGGAGTTTGTTGTCGATAACTCCATCGCTGCTGCCCTTGATATAGCCTTTAGAGAGGATCCTGCCTAATGACTTGTTGATAGTGACGACGACTTTTGGGCCTTTCCCTGTTGTGCCTTCGAACCACGTTTGGCCGGGAATGCGCGTCATCCAATAAGCCCAGATGCCATTGTGCTCCAGTTCTTCGTCCTTGAGGAGCTCAATCTCAGGAACGACGGGTCCGAGAACCTCTCGAGCAGTTGTGAAAGGCTCTATATCTAAAGGTTCAGGCCGAAATTGAATAACGGCCTCACCATTTCGTAAAGTTACAATCATAGTTCTGCTGAAAAATCCTTGGATGCGCGGGCCTTGAGCTTTCTTTGCAAGATCGCCAAAGCGTGATTGAGCCAGTTGCTTCGCCTTTTCGACTTGCTTTTCTTGTGTATTCAAACATTCTGGAAGGTCGGCGTCAGATTCGACCGTGATTGTCATTGTTGTGGGAATTTAGAAGGTGGAAGCCGAATGAAAAATAAAACGTTTGTAAAACGATGGGCTAGCGGTCGAGAGGCAGAAAGGTTGATGGAGTAATTGAGGGGAGTTGTGTTGTTGTTGGTATGCAAGACTGTTAGGTTTTAGGTTGTTCGTGTGAAAATAGTTGTAGGATTTAGAAGGACGAGCTACTTGACTAAATACTAGGTTATTTGGTGGCGTTACCAGGGCTCGTCAGGACCCCATCACGTGATGCCTCCCAGACTACGTCACAAGAGGCTAGAACCTATTCACTTATCCCTCGTCGCAACAGTTGTATTACTGTTCTGTTGGTTGATGCGGCGCAGGTAAGCAGGGGCCAACCCTTTGGTTACTCGGGTAGATTTCGTGTGAGCGCCTTTTGGTCCGTGCGCTCGCGACTTTTGTAAACAACACCAGCAAACAAACAACCTACTACACTTTATTAATATATTACAAATCAACCACACATCTAAATGCCTCGCAAAGTAACAAATTCGAAAGGCGAGCAGCCTCCTAAGAGGAAGACCGAGCGCAGAGAAGTGCTAGTGTGGCAGCGCACCGCGATTGTCTCGTCCGATAAAAACGTTACAGTAGAGTTAAAAACGTAGGAAAGAGCTAGTACACAGGGACGTCCTATATCTATACGAACTGTTCGTAGGATACGCGAACGTACTAGGTATAATACGAGAACTATAAGAAGTAGAACGACACGCGGTAGGCCTTTATAAGATATTATAAACTATATAGATCGGCCTTAGAATAATAGGCTCTATAAACTAACCCCCTCGATTATCGTTAGTATAAGGAGTTACAAAAGACCCCCCTTAGAAAGAAGAATATATAGCTTATAATAGATAACGCCGCTCCTTATATTAGCTAGAATACCCGCCGTATACTAGCCTACAAGTCCTATTTTAAGATACTTTATCCGCTGTAATCCCCTAACCTAAATCCGATTAAATAAATCTAGGATTATATTCGTAAACAGCTTCGCAAGAGAGAGGTTCCGCCTTATATAAAAGAAGAGCTTTACGTAGTATAGGAAGAGGAATAGAATAGGATCCTATAGTCTGTTATAGACAAGATAATTGCTTATGTTTTAGTAGTAGCGTAAAGGGTTATTAATAATAACAGGGACAACTGTTTCTATAGCTAGCGTATCGTAGATTTTATTTAAATATTAGAGGAAAGGTATATTCGAATAGCTTTTATTATATTATTATTTTTACACTATTTCTAATTAATTTTTAGAGTTTTCATCAGTTACCATATAAATTAATATAAGGGCTAGTGTTAAGGCCAAGCCTATTTCGGTTACTAAAAGGCGCTCACACGAAATCTACCCGAGTAGTTCCCTACTAATAGAACTTCGAGTGTGTTGAAAAGCGGGGTTAGCCGTATACCGCCTAGGAGGGCGCTTAGTAGAGAAGTCCCCTACTATAACTAGTCTCCTAGTGGACAAGATAAGTAGTAGTCTTAGCACTAGTATTTTTACGTGCACCTCACTACCTACCTAGGTACCTTAAAGGAGAAGGGGGGTTTATAGTAACCGTCGTAGAATAATTACGTAATCTAGTCTATTGTAGCACTGTTATAGTACCGTTACTAAATATATAACGATTATAAGCAAAGACGATATTATCTTATTACTATTACTAAAATATAACTATTGTAAGACAGTTATATCTTATTACTATACTTTTTTTTTCTAATAGTTATATTTTATAACTATTCTATAACCGTTATATTCGGGTGACTAGAACAATTGTTGATCGCTATAACAGCGAGATTATTGTTTAATAGTCTATTACTAGCTTACAATAGATACTAGTTTAATAACTATACTAGAACCGTTCCTACTTTACAAGACCTATATTTATTACATTTACTATTCCTACGCGTAACATTTTAGTACGCCTACTCTTCAGTTATTCTAAGGCAGCACGTAGGCATACAGGTAGTAGAGTGTACCACGTGATGTGCCAAGAGGGTGCCTCACGTGACAAGGTGCAAGTGCTATAGGTGTAGTGTCGCGATATAGCCTTAACTCCCACTATCCACTACTACAATCAATTATCTACACCTCTCTAACGCCATTTAATTTAATCCCTATTCATTATCGCGATATATATTTTCATAATCTACTGCCTGCCTACGTGTCTAGGCGTTCTACGATCCTAGTCCTAGTTCTCTATTCACACTTTCTCTTGTCTATTTCTTCTATTATACCAAGGTAAGGAAAGTAGGTAGGTAACTTAAATTTCTTTCTTTACATACAAGGTAAGAAATATCTTAACTTTCTTTATAATCTCTTACAGCTAATAAATAGGTTGTATACACAAATCAAGGTACGTAATAATACCTGTCCTAGCTCCTTAATAGACAGACTTCTAATACTTATATAGGATTGCTTCCCTCCTATACCTAGTCCTTTATTATATAAGGTACGAGAGGTTTACATAGTTAATACTACAAGGATATTAATAGTTAGTAGGGAATGATAGCTAATAGAGGATAGCTCGAGGATAGCTCGAGCATAGTACATAGAGATTGTATAAGACTATTAGAATAGTAGAATTAACGTTATATAACTAAGAGTAGAGCGAGCTAGCTACTAGTATATATATACTAACCAAGAGAGGGTATAATAGGCTTAAAATTTTGTTATAGTGCCAAGATAGTGCTATAACCTACTGGTGACTATAAATCGGACTGGTAACAGACTAGTAACGATCTATATAACCATCTAAGAATTGTTACGTGTTTTCATAACCATATATAGAATTGTTACAAATAGATACTATCACACCTAGTTATAGTTACAGTTTTTTATTACTATATAAGCGACCATCATATATAGATACTATGACAATAGGTTATAGTCACGTATACTTGTTACCGTCCTTAGGACTATTATAGATAAATACTATCATATTTTTATAAGGGCACTAGGAAGGTCATACAACCATCATAATATAGAAATGGTCACAAATGCTGAGCCTATCCCTACATGGTCCTACAACGGTCATATTACCCCCCCCCCTCTCCTTTAAGGTAGGTATTAGACCAACGCCAAGACTGCCACTTATCTTGTCCACTGGGAGCCAGTCATCAGTGTAGGAAAAACATCTTTAGCATGTCGCGAACGAACAAATTCCTAATCGATTGATTGGATTTTGAATACACAGTACCCTGCCTAAAATAGTCCCATACAAAACGAGCACCCAATCGCCGTACGTGAGCAAATCAAATCGGCCGGCTAATCACCACGCCTTGGATGCGACACACCTCATTCCTGAAATCTCGCGACCCTTTTCAATGGTAACTCTTCGAGGTTATCTTGAAATGTTAGGCGTTTCCTTGACAGAATTGAAGTCGCCTCGTCCGATACCTCCAAAACGCTTATTCGCAGATTTCGACGAGCCTGACTCTTCCTCATTACGACCTGGCACAAGGAAGCGATTCCGAATTGAGACTGAGGAAGCAGAGCCGAGAGATGGAGGCCAAGGTATGTCAATATTCCCTTATACCAGTCAACGACTAATAGTAAAGTTCGTGCAGACTATACAGCAGCAGCCAAAGCCTCACCCTCTCAAGCGTCCACACGCATCATTCCTCGAAGACCTCGTCGACCCGCTCCCTTCGAGTCCTGCTCCGAAAAGATACTGTCCTGAGTCTGTCGATAGTTTTGTTACCCAGTGGGTCGAGTCTGCTTCAGGATCAGAATCTTACCGAGAAAGACACTGCCGGTCGGATACTCTTGTTGGTCACTCAGACGGCGACATTATCCCCAGGAGACTTACCAAATCGGCGCCGAATATAGAATACAGGCGGGATACTGATGGATTCGCTCTACCACCGACACCTGCTTCTACCAAGTCACGTTCGTATAGAGCAGATGCGGAGGACGACTCACAGGTGTCTTGGCAGGACCCATCAGTCGCGCCATCGGATGTGAGTGGTGCCTCTGCTGGTTCAAGTCGAAAGAGCCTTGTTGAGGACCCCTTTTACCGAGTTGCGAACTTGGCTGAGAACAATATCTACATGCGCTCTTCCCGCGAACAATACCCCGAACATATCGCCAATCTCGTTGATGAAATACGCATGGACCGTAACTCTCCAGGTCCGTCTCTAGATCAAGTATGGCAAGACATGGGTTTAGAAAACCTTGAGATGGGTACTGGAGAACCCGATGTGGAAGATTACTTCAGGGGCAAGATTTTCGCGAAACCAGCACCGCAAGACAGCTTAAAACGTATCGACAAAAATCCAATGACCAAACAAGTTGTCCCCAATGTCGGGTCGAAGCTTAAAATTAGCACTCCTGTGCCTGACATGCTCTATGGATATAACCGCCTTGGAGCATTTCCTCAACAACAGGCTCAACTTCGCTCTATGGGGAATGAGATGGTAGCCAACACTCAGGACTTGATATATCCGTTTTTTGTCATCGAGTTCAAGGCTGATGGTCCTGGAGGGTCTGGGAGTATGTGGGTGGCGACGAATCAATGTCTTGGAGGCTCTATATCATGCGTTAACATTGCCGAACGCCTCAACGGCCAGTTAAGGCAATGCAAGAACAAAAAGATCACGCCTATTGACAGTGCTGCATTCAGCATCGCTATGAACGGCACGGAGGCGCGACTCTACGTATCCTGGAAACATGATGAGCTCGAATACTACACGCGAAAGGTCGATAGTTTCTTGCTTCAGAAGCCTAAAGATTACGTGGAGTTCCGCAAGCACGTCCTGAATATCATCGATTGGGGCAAGGACGAGCGCTTGAAAGAGATTCGAAAATCATTGAATAGCCTCCTCGAGGAGAATAGGAAGAAAGCCTCTCAGCAGGTCAAGTCCCGCGCACCGCCTTCGTCAGATGATTCCGCAAGTAGCAGCAGTCAGAAGCGCAAATACTCATCGTCTCGCGGACGCGGCGGCAATCATCGTCGGCGCAGCAATAGCGAAGAGTGACTACGGGGCAAGCTTCACATCCTAGGATCGTACTACGAATCTCAACG
Organism: Hymenoscyphus linearis; assembly: GCA_900536425.1. Classification (NCBI taxonomy): domain Eukaryota; kingdom Fungi; phylum Ascomycota; class Leotiomycetes; order Helotiales; family Helotiaceae; genus Hymenoscyphus; species Hymenoscyphus linearis. The sequence continues at coordinate 60,294 of UNPR01000232.1, read as the reverse complement.
CCCCCTCAGGGAACGACCAACAGATCCTCAGACTTCACAGCCGGTTGGAGCAACCTCGTGTACGCGTGTGCCAACTTCGAGTCCTATCGATGTGTTGGCGTCGGTGCCTTCAATAACACAGCTTCAAGGTTGGTTGTTATTGTTGTTTTCAACAAGCAGTGTGCTAATACATGTGTGATATACTAGAATATCCCAGTCTATCACAAATCACCTGACAGATCTGTCGCGAGCGGCGCCGAAAGACCGTACCCGCTTGACTATAGAAATTTTAAAAGCGTTCGAAAAAATGGGAGGATATGCTAGCAATGTAGGGTCATCCTTGACATATCCTTGTATTAACTTCAATTGTCACTAGATGCTATAATTAAATGTGCGTACAGTCGCTAACTAATAATCATTTAAATTAGCACGAAATTTTTGTCTTCACATACATTCTAATTAGCTCCTTAAAGGGTTTTGCTGTCTAAAGTGGACACTCGAAGGAGCCTTAGAGTCGGGTTGATAGTCGCCTAAAAGATAAGGTTTTTTAAGCCACAAGCCGCTTAATCGCTAAAATTATTCGACCTCGACAGCTTTTTAACCCTCAAAAGCGATATAAGTCTTAGACAACTTAAACCTAAGCACTTTTGCTAAGGCTTAATACTCCTAAGGGTTATCTAAGGATTATAGAAGTACTTAAAAGATATTAGAGGGTTAGTAAATATCTAAGAGTGTTAGTACAAAAGACTATTAGGTCCTAGGTTGTTAGTTGAATAATAGATAATGATTTTAGAAGGACTAGCTACTTGATTATATAGTAGGATATTCGGTGGCGTTACTAGGGTTCGTTAGCTCGCCTTGGCTGATCACGTGATCCCTTCTAAACTGTGCCACAGTAAGATCCTATTCACTTATCCTTATTCTATATACGCTACATCTAGAACCTATTCACTTATCTCTTGCTATATCTAGATATCTAGAATCTATTCACTTATCCCTCGTCGTAACAAAGAGGGACAAATAGTATTTAAGGGTTTAATCAAGGGTATATTGAGCTAAATGTAGCTACGCTACACCTTATAGGGGTATACAAAAGACTCGGTATTATACTATTGTACGTATACGATAGACTATAACGTGATATAAATATAAGTTTTAGAATCGCTCGATTCTACGAAAGTTTATAGGCCTACATTTACAGGCTAGCTCCTAGCGAGTGGCATTACGTGCGTAGGTGTACTAGGTAGTGTCACGAATCACGTGTTCACGTGATACTTGTCATAATAAGAGGCGCAACCCTCGACAGGCACATCCAGGTCTCTTATAGCAAATAGGGATCGCTTAGGATAGCTAAGCGATCTAAGGATTTCTATTAGTCATAGTTACATGACTAAACTTGATCATGCTTGATCAAGTGAGCACTACTGAGCAGGATCATACGGATCAGAGTGATTAGTATAATTAGGGAGTATAAAGGTTCTATATAAGACTGGCACGTCTGCCATTAGATAGGATGTCAGGGTATCACTAGGAGCGTACAAAAGACTATTCCAGAATAAGGTTGAGATTGATCGCGAGTCAGCTAAGAAGTCCTAGAGCTAGCTATTACTTATACACAACAAGAGGCCGTAGGCCGCGCTATTCCCATTAGGCATCTCCATACTATCTCCGATTAGGCAACTCCAACCCACTATTGCATTCACTAAGCGAAGCACCAAAACACTATACCGAGCCACATTCACGCCCTCACATAGGAGCTTCGTACTTAACTTAGTTATCAATCTTATCATATTTGTTTAACATCTTTGATATAAGTAACGAGTTCACTTCTAAGTAAACAACCCAATAGTCTTCTTCTTATTATAGCATACCAACCAGCGAACACCCAGCTAAGTTTAGTTAGCCCGATTGAGTATTCGTTACACTTTAAGCACCTACTTTAAGTCGAAACTATTACGATGTCCTCTACCACCCAACTAGCAGCCGAACAGGCCACCAGCCCCTCGGCCAGCCGAGTCAACCTCCTAGGAACTAATAGAGGGACTACTACGACAAACCTTAACCCGCCGCCATCAAACGGAAAGAACGTTAGCCGCGACGACGACGATGACGACGACGACAGTATACTAGATACACCTAACCTATACAAGGTCGAGGCACTTAAGAACATTAAAGTTAAGATGCCCGACACGTACAACGGGAAACGACAGAAACTTAACTTATTCCTTCTTTAGATAGACATCTACTTTAACTTTAATAAAGAAAAGTTCGAGGACGACGACAGCTACTAATCGATCTTCGCTGTCTCCTACCTTAGAGGACCGGCGCTAGAATGGGCCTAGCCTTACCTCGAGGACTTCTTCGACAATAATAGAGGAAGTATAGTTTTAACTAGGACTATGTTTAAGTCTTAGGGAGGATTTAAACAGGCGATTCGACGAGTCTTCGGAGACTTCGACGCTGTCCGTACTATAGTACGCTACCTCTTAGGTTTACGACAAACCGGATTAGCTATCGACTACGCCAACGAGTTCCAGCGGTACAAGAACAAATCAAGGTAGGACGCCCCTACGCTTATAGAATTGTTCTAGAGGGGACTTAAATTATATCTCCGCGAGGAGATAGTAAGACAGAACATAACTTTCTAGAATATTACTATATTAATTAAGACCGTTATCTAATTAGACAACCGTCTCTAGGAGTTTAGGAAATCGTCCTAGAAGTAGGAGAGCTAGTCTAAGGGACACAAGCGGTAGAACAACTACGTAGGAAGACGTAAGGTAAACGCCGCTAAAGGAAAACCTTTCCCTCGTAGAAAGGAAGGCCTTTCCTAGGAGGAACGTAACCGAAGACGCGAGTAGAACTTATATTACTCTTATAGCAAACCCGGCCATCGAGCAGACGAGTGCCGCGTAAAGGGTACGAAGAAACCCTAGAAGGGAAACAAGTAAGTTAACGCTATAGTAAGAAGAGAGATAGCTGTAATAGAAAGAAGAGAGTTGACTAGCGATAAGCTCGAGGAAATAGGGATCTATACCTAACTCGAGGATAACCTAATACTTAGCGAGTACTACGCTACAAGATCTGACGACAAATACACCTTATCTCTTTAGTTATAAGAAGATAAACTTTATATAATCAGCGAATTAGAATCATCGGAGTTATCGGACAGCTCTTTAGGAGGCGAATATAAGCTAATACAACAAGATCTTAAAGCTAGAGAAACATAGACATTTATTAAGACCTTCGAGTAAGGCAATAGATAGGTCTACACGGACGGGTAGAGGCGAGACTTCTAGAGCCTACACGCTACTCGGGAAAGTAAGCCAGTTACCTTAACGGCTTACAAAGTAACCGATACTAATGACTACTAGATAACCTTCAGAAATGCCTACACAGGAGTGGTAGTTATTAAGACTACTAATATTAGTATCAATGACTTAGAAGAGGAGTTCCCGCTAGAGGAACGATTAGAGCCATTACCACAAGTCGGGGACATCTAGATAGTATACGATGTTACCCCGTAGACAAGCGAATAGAGGTGGGTAAGCGAGCTAGGATTTGTTGGCCGGGGAAAACCACACTTTATAAGGGACCTCCTAAAACTAGGGTTAGATCTCTACGCTAATAGGAAATGTAGAGCAATATAGGTAGACGAGATAGGGGTCTCCTTTACGCCAATGAATGGCCGAAACAGAAAGCTATTCCTAGTCTAGTATGTTGACGGAAACAAGGAAATCTATACTACTACTAGAGAACAACAACTAAAAGTGACTACGGTCATTTAAGGGAAGGAGCTACGAGTGATGATAGACTCGGGAGCTATAGAGAACTTCCTCTCTCTAGCAGCAGCCAAGAGGCTAAACGTCCCTATTAAAAGAATGACACCCTACTAACTAACGGTAGTAGACGGGACGAAAATCGAATACTAAAATAGAATAATCGACTATATTACTATTCCGACGAAAACTACTATCGAAGGACACTGTTTAGACACGTAATTCGATATCGTCGAAATAGGCAACAAGGAAGCGATTCTTAGTATGCTATAGATTTAAGAACATAATCTAGAGATCGATTAGAAGGTAAGGAAAATGACCTTCAGTCGTTGTAATTACGTAGGTTCGTAAGAATAACTATATGGCCGGAACAAAGTTTACGCCACTTCTTCTAAAGAGCCCGGACACCTAGGAAAGGGTCCTCTACAGGTCGACAAAGGAGCCGGTTTAGAGTTACCTATATAGTATAGAGAATTTAAGAAGCTGTTCGAAAACCCAGAAGATATACGTACCCTTCCCGAACACCGCCTATAGGATTACAAGATTAAATTAAAAGAGGGTCATAACCTTAAGAAGTAGAAGCTTCGACCTTACAATTAGAGGAACCTTTAACTACTCGAGGAGTATGTTAAAGAAGGAATTAAGAAAGGATATATTCGGAAGTCGGATTTACTAATCGCTTCGAACATATTAATCGCTAAAAAGAAAGACGATCTAAAAGGAAGAGCTTACGTTAATTACTAAGGAATCAATAATACTATAGTTAAGGACGCTTATCTGTTACTAACCGGCTAGTACTTGAGGGACAAGTTAGGCCGCGCTAAGATATTTACTAAGCTCGACTAACGAAATGCTTTTAGCCTAATTAGGATCAAGCTAGGAGATGAATAGAAGATAGCATTTGTCTTACCATTAGGACTCTACGAGTATAACGTAATACTATTCGGACTTACAAACGTACTAGCTACTTGTTAGAGATAAAACAACAGTATCCTAGAGGACCTTCTAGGAGTAACTGTTATCTATTACCTAGATAACATTCTAGTATATTTAGAACGAAAGGAAGAATATAAGGGACACGTTAAAGAAGTTCTACAGAGGCTTACTACCGTGGATTCCCGACTTAAGTTATTAAAGTACGAGTTCGGAGTAACTCGTACTGTCTTCCTTAGATATATAATTAGCCCTAGTTAAATAGAGGTTAACCCGGAAAAAATTAAGGCGATTATAGAATAGAAATCACTAGAGAACGTTAAGGACGTCTAATCATTCTAGGGATTCGCTAACTTTTGTCGACAGTTTATTAGAAACTACGCTAGATTGTCTAAACCCCTGACAGACTTAACTAAGAAAGATAAGACATTCTTCTAGGACAAGGTAACAGAACGGGCTTTTTAGGAAATCAAGTAACAATTCGCTAAGGAACTAATCCTTCGGAATTACGACGACGACAAGCTAAGCACTGTTAAGACAGATGCTTTAGACACTGCCGTTGGAGCTGTACACTTACAGCCCGACGAGAACGGGAAGTTAATACCTGTTGTATACTTCTCGAAAACACTAGACTTAGCTTAGTAGAACTATAGTATCTTTAAGAAAGAACTTCTTGCTATAGTCCTCGCTTTAGAGCATTAGAAGATTTACCTCTAAGGTGTAAAGCACTAGGTAACGGTCCTTACTAACTATAAGAATCTAAAGACATTTACGACAACTAAGGAGCTTAGTAACAGAAGGCTCGCCAGGTGGTCACAAATCCTTACAGGATTCGATATTATAATTTATTATATTAGTAGAACTTTAAACGCACGAGTAGACGCGCTTAGCCAGAAGCTAGGCTACAAAGGAGATAAAGAGTATAAGAAGATTACGATCTTAAAGACTCTTAAGAACGGAGACCTTACTCCTACGATTTATAAGATCGCTACTACAACTAGGGAAAGTCCCTAGGACAATAAAATTAGGGCAGCTTAGGACAAAGATAGAATCAAGAAAACAAAGAACGAAAAGATCTAGGTCCCGGACTTATACGTAAAGGAATTTATTATAAAGTATTATACAGCACCGGCCCATAGACACTAGGGAGTTCGCCGAACTCTCTAACGAATTAAACGGAACTACTATATCGAGAGGGTAGCGACCGTGGTCAAGGAAGTGATAGTAGAGTATAATACCTATATTAGGAACAAGGCTTCCCGCCATACACCTTATAGACAGATGGGCACAACTCCGATACTACTAACCCCTTAGAAATCGATCTCTTAGGATTTTATCGTAAAATTGCTAAAATCTAAGGATCTAATAACAGGCGTCGAATATAACTCGATCCTAGTTATTATAGAAAGGCTGACGAAATACATAATTCTAGTACTATATAAAGAATCAAATATAGCCGAGGAATTAGTATTTGTATTCCTTAATAAAGTAGTCTTAAAGCATAGACTACTAGAAGAAATTATCTTAGACAGAGATAAACTCTTTACCTTATTGTTTTAGACGGCCCTTATAGAGCGCTTAGGAGTAAAACGGAAGCTTTCGACAGCTTTTTACCTATAGACTAATAAAGGGAACGAACGTATAAATCAAGTAGTTAAGACATACCTTTGTTGTTATATAAACTACTAATAGGACGATTAAGTTAAACTACTACTACTAGTAGAATTCGCATATAACAGTTCGACAAAGGAAACGACACTTATTACGCTATTCTATACTAACTTTAGGTATAAATTAGAAGCGTATCGAGAACCATTAGCTACGACAACAGATAATTAACTTGCTCGTATCCGGGTCTCGAAAATCAAAGGGCTACACAAGGAACTAGTAAGCGAGTTGTAGTTCGTAGTAGAACGGAACGCCTACTACTATAATAAGCGACGTAGTTAGGAGCCAACGTTAAAAGAGGGCGATAAAGTCTACCTTATACGGAAACATATTAGTATAAAAAGACTAAGCGATAAACTAGATTATAAAAAACTTAGACTATTTAAGATTAAAAGAGTTAAAAGACCTTTAAATTACAAATTAGTACTACTAAAGACGATAAATATCTACCTAGTATTCTATATATCCCTACTCGAACTAGCACTACCGGGAGTACTACTAGCCCTATATATAGAGATCTAACCCGTTAACCTAAACGCCGAATATAAGGTCGAGAAGATTCTTAACTATAAGGTTATTAGAGGACAGATTAAGTATCTAATTAAATAGTTAGATTACCTACACTTAGAAAACATATAAGAACCTAAGAAGAACATCATCTAGTACTCGAAGGAACTTTAAGAGTTCTATCGCCGAAACCCAGGGTTGCCCACATTTCGGGATCATTTAAGAGAGTCTTAAAGAAAGCAGGGTCGAGACCTAGTTCGGGAAAGGGGTCGGAAGCGGTAGGGGTAGGGAGAGCGGCCAGACAGGCGGCCTCTTTCTCTCTCTCCTCCTTCTTTTCCTGATTCTCCTTCTCTCTTTTCTCTAGCTCTTTAGCAGTATCAAGTTCTTCGAGAGACTTAAACCCGCGCGCCAACATATCGTTCTACCGACGAACGATCATCTTCTTTTATTTACAGAGTCGAAGTATTTTTACTATAGCTTCCTCCTCCTCCGCCTCTAACTTTTCCGCCTGTTTTATAAGAGCGTCCTAGCCAGTTAGGAATTCTAGCTCGCCATTATACTTCGTCCTCCTAGTACAGACACATTCGGAACATCCAGAGGTACTAGAAGTTATAATATAAACTCTGTTGTTCTTCTAATAATACAAGCAGTATATAGCTACAAAGTTTCTACAGTTTTTAATTCGATCGAAAAGGACGTTACAATCGTAGGATTTCTTAGAGGACATGTTAAAAAAGAAGGGAGGCTTACGGCCTCCTAACGATATTTCTTTGGTTGTACTTAAGCTTAGGGACCAAGCTAGTCTAGAAAGGGGATAGTGTCACGAATCACGTGTTCACGTAATACTTGTCATAATAAGAGGCGCAACCCTCGACAGGCACATCTAGGTCTCTTATAGTAAATAGGGATTGCTTAGGATAGCTAAGCGATCTAAGGATTTCTATTAGTCATAGTTACATAACTAAACTTGATCATGCTTAATTAAGTGAGTACTACTGAGTAGGATTATACGGATTAGAGTGATTAGTATGATTAGGGAGTATGAAGGTTCTATATAAGACTGGCACGTCTACTATTAGATAGGAGCTTTGTACTTAACTTAGTTATTAATCTTATTATATTTGTTTAACATCTTTAATACAAGTAACGAGTTCACTTCTAAGTAAACAACCCGATAGTCTTCTTCTTATCATAGCATACCAACCAGCGAACACCCAGCCAAGTTTAGTTAGCCCGATTGAGTATTCGTTACAGGTAGGTGCTATACACAGGCATCTATATAGGGTCGTATACTAATAAAGTATATACTCCTTAAGAATTAAAGAATTTTATTAAGGGTTAGCGTTTTATTTTAGAGCTCTATAGAAATTAGTTGATTATTATATAGCTCTAATACTTAAATTATATACGAGGGTATAATATATTCTTTGTTTCTAAAGAGGAAAATGTTTTTTTCGAGGGTTAGACGATTTTAACCCTTGACTAAGGCTCTTGCGAGGGTCTACTTAAGGTAGTAAAACCCTTTAAGGCTATGTTAATAATATACGTGACTACTAAAGATTCAAGTGTAAACGTATAGAGTAAACTACTACTTACTAAGTACGAGAGTTAAGTATATACTACTATATAGAGCGAATAATAAAGTAAGGAAAGAAGAGAGCTCTAGAGGAATAGAAGCTTTAGTATAGGAGTTACGTAGGCCGTATATACCTTACTATACATGATCTTTCCCTACTCCTAGTTCCTCTAACTCTATAACACTAAGTACCTCTTTGTTCCTATTAGGTACTTTACTAGTTCTCCTTCTTCTACCTATAAGATTTAAAGTTTTTATTGAAGGCTTTCTATACTTGGCTTTAATATCGTGTGATTGTAAGTTTACTAGGAGCGGGTAGTGAGATTTCTAGTAATCTTTTAGTATAGGTATCTATAATAGATAATTATACACTTATAATTTGCTCCTTTAAAGGTGGCTACGACTTAAGATCGATAGAGTTATACGTGATAAGCTTACCTGTTTTACGAATACGTAAGACTAGTACTATGTTAACGTTATAGAAGAATGCTATCTCGTATACTTTCTTAATTAAGGTTTCTTTTCGTCTACTTAACCTCTCGCTTTTTCTCTTAGGATTGCTGGCTATAGTTAACTCAAGAGGTTAGAGCACTTTTATAATAATTATACTCCTTTTATATACATTTTATATCTATATAGTTGGATAGGAATACTAGAAACCGAGAAGTAGGTAAGCGACCTTACTCTGTCTTATTTCTATTTTAATCCTACCGCCTATTAAGCGCCTACGTTAGAGAGCTAAATTTTATTCACTATTACCGTCTACTAAGCGTAGTCGAATAATAACCGAGTAGGGGCCAAAAGACAGGGGGTAGAAGGTATATAATACTCTTTTAGATTTTCGAAAAGGTAAAGGCTAGTAAAAATCTACTAGTTAGGGGTTTTCGAAACGGATTTTCGAAAAAGTAAAGACTAGTAGAAATCTACTAGTAGATACTCTAGGACAGGAAATAGAAATAGAGTCTGTGTCATGAATCACGTGTCAGCACGTGATAAAGTGAAGACTAGGCGGCGTCCTAATAGGTTAAGTACTATTATATACTCTTATAGTAAGTAGGGATCGCTTAGGGTAGCTAAGCGATCTAGGGATTTCTTATCGTTTGCTTAGTAATAAATCACGTGACAAAGTCGACTAAGTCGGCTCCTATGAGAACGAAGGTTCTATATAAGACTGTTACGTCTACTATTAGATAGGAGCTTCGTGCTCAACTTAGTTTATATAGTTATTAATAATATTATCTTTGTTTACTCTATAACAAGTAACGAGTTTACCTCTAAGTGAACAACCCGGCTGTAACGAATACTCAAACTGGCTAACTAAACTTGGCTGGGCGTTCGCTGGTTGGTATGCTATGATAAGAAGAAGACTATCGGGTTGTTCACTTGGAAGTGAACTCGTTACTTGTATCAAAGATGTCAAACAAATATGATAAGATTGATAACTAAGTTGAGCACGAAGCTCCTATCTAATGGCAGAAGTGCCAGTCTTATATAGAACCTTCGTCCTTGTTGTGAGCGACAGGAGCGACAGGAGCGCCAGTCGCTCCAATCACGTGACAGTAACCAATGAAAATCCTTGGATCGCTTAGCTACTCCAAGCGATCCCTATTCGCTATAAGAAACCTGGATGTGCCTGCTGAGGGTTACGCCTCCTATTATGACAAGTATCACGTGAGCACGTGATTCGTGACACCGGCCTAGCGTATCTAAACCTCTTATCTATATACTAACCCTTTAATACTTAGTCACGTCTTTACAAAGACCTATAAGGTAGAGTATCGTTATAGTCTTAGATAATCTATATTTCTTTACTAGCTTTCTTAGGACCTATTAAAAGACGTAACTATTTATTAGCCTCTAATCTTAGGTATTTCGAATAGGATATAGTAGGTGAATAAGAAGTGCTACGTACACGATATATATTTCGATTTATTTTACCCTCGATCTTCTTACCAACTGTCCTTTCGTATATAAGCTAGAAGACGTTCTAGTATATATCCCGAGGGTATTAGCCGACTTAATACCTATAAGCCTTCTCCCACCCTTCCCTTGACGTTGATTTAACATCTAATCGAAGAAGGCTATAAGAGTACGGCGAGAAATAGTCTACATTACCTAGGCCAGATTCTTTCGTATATATTTATAGTACCTTTAAAGAGTTAGGTCAACGATTTAATAGTAGAAGACAGTAGACAAAGTAAATAGGGTGTATACCGACTAAATTGTAACTTAATTATATTAAGGAGTAGGATACTATTATCGCTATAGTCCTTATCTTTATCCTCGGATTCCGTAGAGTTATTCTCTTGATCAAGGTAGTATTCCGGCGGTTAGGCGTTGTCCTCTCCTACGATCTACGCTAGATCTACTTCGTTGTATCCTTTAATATTAGAATCGATATTAGTCGGCTTAAGGTCGTCGTCGGTTTCCTTGTGTTTATCCTCTATATCGAAGTAGCTCTCGCTGTCTAAGGAAGCGTCCGGTGACGATTAGCAACGCCGTATATCGAGTTAACCCAGGAAAGATAAGGGCGACAAGAATAGCGAGGAAAAGAGGGTTTAATGTTATAAGGAGGAGCCCTACCGCGCACCTAATAGTATCGAAGAGGGCGAGAGATAAGATAACGCGAGAGGTAATAGATTTAGGAGGTTTAGAGGGGAAATAAAGAATGATAGAGAAGGGAAAAGATAGAGAATAATAGAGAAGAAGAGGAGGGGTAGGCGATTAATATAAGCGTTACCATTCTAAGTCACTAGGGGATAAAGGGCATCTATTTTCTACTCCCTAGAAAGGCTTCTAACGAAGTTAGAATAAGAACGGGAAGTAGAAAACCGATTGTCTTTTTAGGTGTTCCTACGCACTTACGGTTAGCTAAGGTCGTGCCGCCTTGGCTAACTAGCACGAGAGCGCTAGGGCAGCGTGAGATTTTAGCAAGTTAACCCCTGAAAATAGCGACTAAAACCGCTGAATATAGCGGTTAGTTTACCGTCTACTCGTTAAAAAGAGTAAATTAAGGTAGTAGTATATATATAGTACATTAAGGTAGTAGTATATATATATATATTGAATTAAGGTCGTACTATATATATATAGTAGATTAAGGTCGTAGTATATATATATAGTGAATTAAGGTAGTTATAAGTAGTGAATTAAGGTTATAGTATATATATCTAGTAAATCAAGGTCGTAGTATATATAT
>UNPR01000232.1:0-48558 GCA_900536425.1 Hymenoscyphus linearis | reverse complement strand
ATTAAGGTCGTACTATATATATATAGTAGATTAAGGTCGTAGTATATATATATAGTGAATTAAGGTAGTTATAAGTAGTGAATTAAGGTTATAGTATATATATCTAGTAAATCAAGGTCGTAGTATATATATATATAGTAAATTAAGGTAGTAGTATATATATATATATAGTGAATTAAGGTCGTACTATATATTCATAGTAGATTAAGGTCGTAGTATATATATATAGTGAATTAAGGTAGTTATAAGTAATGAATTAAGGTCATAATATATATATATAGTGAATTAAGGTAGTTATAAGTAGTGAATTAAGGTTATAGTATATATATCTAGTAAATCAAGGTCGTAGTATATATATATAGTAGATTAAGGTCGTAGTATATATATATAGTGAATTAAGGTAGTTATAAGTAGTGAATTAAGGTTATAGTATATATATCTAGTAAATCAAGGTCGTAGTATATATATATATAGTAAATTAAGGTAGTAGTATATATATATATATAGTGAATTAAGGTCGTACTATATATTCATAGTAGATTAAGGTCGTAGTATATATATATAGTGAATTAAGGTAGTTATAAGTAATGAATTAAGGTCATAATATATATATATAGTGAATTAACGTAGTAGTATATATACATAGTAAATTAAGGTAGTAGTATCTATACAAAGTAAATTAAGGTAGTTTTACGTAGTGTTGCGATATGCCTTTGCCAAGCCTCGCTTCGTAGCGCAGGCACTTGCTTGCGTAGGCTGGCTACTCGCGTTACCCTCTATCCCTAGCTACTGGCTACATGCCTCACTGAAACGCATATTGTATATATGAGCTGACACGTACTACTACATGCCTCATGCTGCATAAGAGTAGCTGACACGTATCACAGGTATTGCAGGCTACATGCCTCATGCTACATATACTGACTGACACGCTGTAATACAGCTGACGTATCGCAATATGCCTGACGTATTGCGATATGTATGCGTGCTTGCGAGCGCAAACGAGTGTTTACGAGCGCAAGCGAGGGAGCCACGTGACGTGGCTCTGATGGATATATTAAGGACCAGTAGCCAGCACTTAATTAAAAAAGACATGATGAATATGATATAATTGCCCAACCACAGGATTACTATCGTATCTATCCCTTGACCTGATAGTCAAACCAACACGTAGTGAATCAAGGTAGTAGTATATATATATGGTAAATTCAGGTAGTATATATATGTCGTAAATCAAGGTACTTTTAGGTTGTAAATCAACGTAGTAGTATATATATATATAGTAAGATTCTTTCTCCTGTATGAATAGATCTAGTATATGGTCTTTGTTTTTGATTAAATTACCTCGTGTAAGAGCTGTTTTACGTATTTCTTGGTAGTACTTGTTTCTAATCTATTTGGCCAAGTAATCGTTTCTTTAGCTCAACCTTTAGGAGGTTCACAAATTATCAATTCTTCGACAGTACTAATAGTCAACTCTACGTTGAATGACTTAAATAATCAAATTTGAACAATAACTCAGTTCACAGCAAAGAAAATTTGGATTTCTAACACAAAAGAAATATTAAGAGCGGTAAACACAAGAACACCTTGACGAAGCAAGACTCCGAGACGCAAGCCCTAAAAATTACGCATGAACAACCCTTTGATCCCCATGAAACGATCTCAGTTTTCCTTCCATTTCTAAGGCCTATTCCGAGGCTCTCTCAAACTCTCCCAAACCCACTTAATACCAAAGAACACGAAAATCCCCACAACAATCCCTCCCAAAAACTTATCCACCCCCGTATTCTCAAACAAGAACTCATGATTCGGAATTCCGACAGGAATCCTCCCATTAATCTGCTGCGCCTCCCGAAAATGAAATCCCGAGAAATTCGCACGGGAAATCGGTCCCTTATCCGTGGTGTTGAAGGGCTTGAGCGGCTGCGTAAGATTCGTTGTTTCCAATACCGTGTCGTGAAGAGCGATATTCGAAAACGCCTCCTCATCCACGGAATCCCTGGCCTTGATAGGCAGCGGACGATCATCATCCTCTGCTATCTCCCCTATAATAGCGTCCTCCCTTCCACTCCACCACAAGAACCGGGGGTTGATAACCGGCTTACTACCATCGGTCTTCGGTATGTTATATCTAGAATGGGAAGTAGCGAACAAGGTTTTGGCTTGTTGCCATGCATTTGCCCACCGATCATTCCATGTGCGTGTATATGTGATCCTTTTCTCGATTGAGTTAACTGGGGTGACATGTATCTTTTCGACACTTGGAGTATCCGGTCGATGGCAAAGTAGAGGACGATCGTGAATATAGTTGTTTTCAAGATCATTGCAACTTTTGCGGGGCTCGGCTTCTGGACTGTGGGTGTACTTCGCAAAGTCATTTGAAGAACTTCGTTCAATCTTGGGTTGGATGACATCCAGCCAATCGAGGTAATCGGAATTCATCTTGTCGATAGGCGCCATAGTTCCTAAATGGTGATGATATGGTATGTGTTGGAAATTGGAGAGAAGCCGCGTATGTAGATAACTGGTGCTTTGTTGCGAGAGTAAAGAGTGCGAGTGATCGATCTGTATGGAAATAGTCTGTGACATGAAGAGAGAAGACTAGGAACAAGAAACCAAATAATACTTATCTCGCGGAACTTACTTCATAACTACGAAAATGTTACTACATCATAATCCTCACCAGTTACCACCGTTGTAGGAGCCGTCTTTTTTTTGGTTGCCAATTGTGAAGAACTAGGCGCCGTTTGCCTCTAGCGTTAGCTACCATATCTCATATCAGTCCTCGCTTGATGTTAGTTCACCTCAAAATCTCAAGCTAAAAGCATCGAATAGCTCCAAGGGAAACGAGATCATCACTTAGTAACGACTCGTTCACGTGACGTACTCCGTAATTGGCGTAGAAAACATGCATACTTTACAAAACTGAACAAACTGGAAGCAAGAAGAGATCACGAAGATAGGAGCAACGATTGAGACGAGTTAGCTCTTTTAGAAAAGCTCTAGTCTACTAGTGTATATTTGCATCCATATCATGGAGAAAAGCACACACTCACCTATGCTATCGATTCGGGTGTCATATATTTTTTGCAACTTGGCTTCGCGCAGTGCGTTTCTTCCATTTCATTATTGCTCTAGATTTTCTTCCTCTCTCTAGACTTTTCACCTTCTGGGCATTCCCCGGCCTCTGCCTCTAAGTGCTCTCTGCGCTGCTCCAGGAGGTAAGCCCCGTTGAGGAGCTTGAGGTTGTGCACTCTCCTCATTTCTGATGGTCTCATCGACACTCAGGATCAAACAACTGGCCTCTGTTGCTGCTTGAATAGCGTTGAGCTTCACCAGCGCTGGCTCCCAAACGAAAGCCTCGAGGTTGTCTCGAACACCTTCGTTCACGAAATCCACACCGGCCCAGATATTTCCCTTTCTGTGCTCAACACGCAACTTGTTAAGAATATCGGTGGCATCAAATCCAGCATTGTCGCAAAGTTGGCGAGGAATAACTTCCAAGGCTTTAGCAAATGACTTGATGATGGCTTGTTGTTTATGCGGTACGTTCTTGTCGGCGTAACGGTGGAGGTATGCTGAGACCTCCATTTCACACGCACCACCTCCAGCAACGATAGTATTGTTCTTGATGGCACGCTTCACAATCATAATAGCATCGTGAAGAGAGCGCTCAACTTCAGCGATAAATTGCTCAGCACCACCGCGTAGCACAAGTGTGCATGTTTGTGCTTCTGGGCAATCCTCGAAAAAGTTGAAACGCTCTCCACCGATTTGTCGCTCATCGAAACTACCGCAAGTTCCGAGATGCTCAGGTTGGATATCAGAACAGGTGGATTGTATGGATCCTCCAGTCGCTTGAATAACACGCTCCAGATCGCCGGCGGATACCCGTCCTGCACAGAAAATATCCCGGTCGGCAAAGTATTGTGTTGCTAAATCGCCAATCGGGAGTTTAGAAAGCACGACCTTGGCACCGGTCTTGTATAGAGCCTCCATCTTATTGTAGATAATCTGCCATTCCGCATCAACGATGGCTTGATATTCGGAAACTTTTTCGACCCGGACTTCAGCGTTGTCTTTCTCGGACTTGAGCTCGAGCTCGACGTTTAGGCAGACGATCTTTGGGTTCTTGAAGGATTTGGGTTGTTGTTCGAAGCCGGCGTATGCGAATGTCTTCTTGAATGCGACACCGTTGACGAACAGAGAATCAGTCAGGGAACCACCGGGAATTTTCTTGATACCAATAAGATTTTCGTTGAGGTCCTCCTGGTCAAGGGAAAGAACGGCATCAACGACCACTATATGATGTTAGCCAATATTCTCCCCAAGACACAAGATTTGGGGCATTACTCTTGGTGAAAAATGGGGTGTTTCTCTTGATCAGTTTACTGCTCATCGCCGTACCAGCCAATTTGCTTAAGGTCTCTCTCTTGTTGCTATCGCTTGTGTTGACAGCAATTTCCTTTATCTTGTTAACTGCCATGGTCGATGCCCTCCGCAGACCTTTGATGATGGTCTGCGAGCTGATTCCTTGTTCAACATGTTCCTTGATTTCCTTCAGAATCTCTCCTGCAAGAACAACCACGGATGTGGTACCATCTCCAACCTCGGCGTCCTGCGATCTTGCAATGTCTGTGAGAATTCGTGCTGCCGGATGTACGATATCTAGGAGCTATCTGCTATCAGTTCCAAGCTCCAAATAACTCTGCGCCTTGTTCGCATACCTTCATGACAGTTGCACCATCATTTGTGATAGTCTGTCTGCCATTTTCATCCACGAGTAACAAATCTCCGCCGTAAGGCCCCAGGGTACTTCGTATCGTAGCTTGAACAGCTAAACAAGCATTGATATTCGAAATAATTTGACCTTTTCCTTGGGACGAATCCGTGCCTGCGGGGAAATAAATGTTAGCTTTGAAAGCTCTGTAAATATTTTTAAATTGTTGACTGACTAACCCTCTTTTAGCACAATAATAGTTGGTGTCTGGCCACCGAAAGACATAATGGCGGTATTGGTGAAGCTACTCCGAAGATATTGATCGATGGGCGGGTACTTTTTCTGTTATGCGGACAACGATGAGTTCGGTGCGGAGGATCGTGGGGGAGGGGGAGGGTTGGCAGAGCTCGACGTTATCGGGTTGCTGTGAGAAAGATTTCGCGGCGGTCGCGACGACATTGCGTCAATGGTATCCGCCGAGTGCCGTATCACACGTGATGTTTCCCCTCCTCCTTATTCCTCGCTTAATTTCAATTACTCTTGGAAGTTGGAACAAGACAAATTTGACTTTATATATCACCCCCGCCCCCTCGATCTTCACCCTAGATAGTTCCTAGTAATAACAGGTTCTTCATTTGACTGCGCTGTCTCTTGGGGTCGGCGGAAGCAAGTGTCAGGTAGGAAAGCGATTTATGAAAAACTATCGTTATCAGATACTGTATATCTGTAGTGAAATTTTGGTTCTTGAACAAATCCTTTCACTTTTCCCCAGGACCCAGGTGTAGTAAAAGCCAGTTGAGCTGAAAGGCTTTCACCATACCGATCTTCTAGAATTCAAATACCAACCCTCATCGGTAACAGCTCTCGAATTTTATTCTGAGACTCTGATCCAACCAAGATTGAATAGAGCAGTCCTTACTACTTAGACTCGAATCATACACCACATTTTCCATTTCCGTCGCCCAGTTGTTTCCCAGGATAACTGATAATTTCTTGAAGCCATGAGAGAATGATTAAGAATTTCCGACATGTCGTTATCTATTTTCGGTTGTCTTGGACTCTTGACAGGTTGTATATTATTCATACCCACCTACTAATCTTCCTAAAAGTCCATGCATGTATACCCCAGCAGAGAAACTCCTACAATGCAAACTCCACCCAATAAACACCAAAAACATAAAATTATATTTCCAAAACCAAAACATCTCACTACAGACCCGCCAAAACCCCCCCAACAACCCCCCCAAGCATCCTCAACCCATAAAACTCCGCAACCCTCCCATAAACCCCCACCTTCCTCACCACATCCTCCCTCTTCCCACTAACGCCCCACTCCCCAGAACACGCGCAATGCTCCATGAAATCATTGACTCGAACATTCTTACACTTAACGCACTTCAAATCCTGCGTTTGCCATTCCACCACGAGGCCCTGCACCGTCGCAATCATCTTCTCCTCAAGTTCTAACCTATTGTATTCTGCATCACAAAACGTGCATTTCCACTCGGTATTAGAGGGGGTAGAGGAGTCAGGTATGAGATCGGAGTCACGACAGAAATCGAGATCGCGGGCTAGTGTGCAGTTCTCGCATATGACTTGAGGGATGCGAAGCGATTCGGAGGGATTCTCGAAGCGGGCTTCGTTACTGAATTCGCGGATTTCGAAGAGGGCTAGTAATTCTTTCCTCAGAAGTCTTGCTTCGAGAGTGATATTTTTATCCAGGGACAGGACTTGCATCAGGGATTTCACGAGTTGCAAAATTGGACTCGTGAGTTTGAGATGTGAGCCCGGGAGGAGAGGAAAGGCGTAGTCAGATGCAAGTTCAGGGTGTAGCATCTCGTCTTTTTGGCGACGGATCAGACCTGCGATTTGTCGTTTCAGAGGCTTCTCAAACTCTTTCCCCAGGATGATCTTGTCGGGTTTGTCGTCACTTAGGGCGCCGACAGGAAGTTGAGTTGCACGAGGCGTTGACTCAACACCATCGACTATTCGTGGTCTCTTAAGCTTATGCATCACCTCGATGAACTCCACCACCCAATCATGGAAAATCGGTTGTAGAGATGTAGGTAGGAATTTGTTGAGCTGCCAATGCATGACAGTATCAAGAGTTTGATTCTCAGCCTCGACAACTTCTTGACATGCCTTTCCGCCATAATTAAACTCGTCGTACCAAACAAGGTAATCCCAATATTCCTTAATCTCAAGGTCTATGAAGTGAAATAAGGGCTTCGCTTTGATGGATTTCAGAATGTACTGACTGTATGCATACGCATTTCCGACTTCTGCCTTGGTCGTCTGTAACAATAGACGATTGGCGCTGGCGAATACGACGTGCGAGCCAACCCTTCTGAAGTCGGTCATCAGTTGTTGGAAAGCTTTTCGCGACATCATTTGCACATAGTAATGCAATGACCTATCGTAGAGGAACGACGCTGGGTTTTCTACCCAACGAACCAGATGTTGGACCATAACATCGGCCATGCTGCTTCCTCGAGTTGCTTCTACCCACCAGGCTTTGACCATCTCGCGAAGGACGTTGACGCCTGCAGTAGCGAATGCATTATCGGCGTACAGAACGTTCGCTCCGTCGCCTGAACCATCATTTGCTGGTGCAGCAGGATTGAAGGATACGGAGTCACTGCCTTCAAGCTCATTGATCAGAGATGAAGTCAAGATGGTGTTAATGGCCAAGTTCTTGATATCGAGCTCGATACAAACCGATGGGTATGTACCGGGATTGTTGACAGAGGGCATTTGAACAGTATCAAGAGGCCCTAGGACATCATCTTGCTCATACCCCGCATGATCCGGTCTTGGGCCACCAGACCACCACAACACAACATTATTCTTCTGAAGACGTCTGGCGTATGCGATATCGATGAGGAACCGAGGATCATCCCGCTCAAGATTGCAAAGGGGTATATCACCATATCTCGCCAACTCAGTAAGATGCATGATCCAAGACCCAAGACTCAGATAATGACTGACGATTCTCTTTGCAACAAAAGATTGCCAACCAATGGGCGGCATATTGCTATCTGCAACTTCATATTTGAGCGGCAAGACTGGAAACTCTCGGAGCATCGGCACATCATGCAGAAGCATTTTACGTTGTGGCGACTGAATAATAAGCATAAGTGGTTTGCTTTCATCGTTTCGCATCTTCTTAACAAGATCTCCAACTTCTAGCAAAGCCTTTCGTCTCGTCGTGACTTGCTTTGTATGAAATTGAAGCTTATCCTGGTACTCGAAACAAGTCTGCCATGGCTGTCCTTCAGCTTCTTGTTCTCTGCGGGCCAATAAATCGGCGTAGATCTTGGTGATGTTGGGCAGATCCTGATTCGAGTCCTTGGACCTTTGCAAAGTAATAACATGAGCTTGCTCCCCCGTTGTTGAAAACAAGGCAAATACCTGCCGATCACCCGCTATAACATGATAGAGGTAAATATACGCCATAGGCGAATTTGAGAGATATGGATTCTTCGATGTGGCAGGTCGAAGGCCCGATAGGTCGAACCCAGATTCTAAACCTTTTCCCAAAACACCCGATTGTGTGTCATCAAAAGTACACAAGCTACCCAACTGAAGAACTGCTCTCACACTCAATGGCACCTGCTTCTCATACACACCTTCAACACTTGGGTGGTTGAATAACAAGGACAACTTTTGAGCATCGTTTACATAAACATCTTCAGACATGGTAAGTTTGAAGAGATGCACAGAAGGGTGGCCATTCGGTAACGTATGATTGACCTTCTGAGCCTCACAACCATCGACTTCGATATCTGGGAGCTCCTTCCCTTTCAAATTCAGGAATATCTGTCTCGGGACTTTGACCTTCAAGGTATGAATCTTTGAATCAATGAGCACAAAAGCGTTCACAACTCCAGGGCTCTCAGTAGCTCTCAGTTGAAGAACCTGCCAAGTACTCTTGAAAGTCAACTCCGCCTTCTGACGGAAAGTCGCACCGATGTTATTCTGGGCGCTAGCTCTGGTTTCACCAAACAAATGACGACGCCGAATCCGTGCCTGTTTTTGAATTTTCCATTTCTGCTTCTGATATTCCAAAAATCCTAGATAATCTTCAGTAGGCGATGGCATCTTTTCCGGAAGCGCCGCGTAAGGATTGACGGAAACAGCAACTGCAGGCTCCGGAGATTTCCTCTTTGACGACTTCTGAGCTGCTTGCGAGAGTTGAGAACCAATTGTCTTTGGTTTGAGAAGTTTGGTACCAAAATCCTCCATATCCGCTATCTTGGCGTCTTGAAGATTGGTGATTTCCTCCAATGGAGCTCCTTTGAACATATCGGTCATCTTTTTCTGCTTCATTCGATCGTCCTTAATGTTGATTCTTCGCTGCAACCAGTCTGGGTGAGCAACTCTGGGAACCGGATTCCGAACCTTTTGCAGGGCAGCAGGAATGGTAATGAGCTTTTGAATGACAGAGCCTAGACGTTCCAGGTAGTAGTCCCAGTCAAGTAAAGCTCTAGGATCCATATTCGTTGGATCTTCTTTAAGCCATTTTCGGAGGAAATACCTCTTAACCGAGGTCTCAGCCGAAAAAATAGCAACAGGAATGGCACGCTCGGTGACAGGTGCGTTTTTCGGTCTTGAGCAAATAATATACTTGCAGTTCAACCCCTTGTCCTTCACCATCTGCTCCCCCAAGAAATCAGCTAGACGCTTGGCGGTCGTGATAGACGTCGATTTCTGAGTTCCATATTCTTCCAAAGTTTTGGACATACTTCTGTTCTCGCAAATGAGATCGATGAGTTCCTCGTCAGCAAGAGTAGCTCCTTTCGAGTGGAGCACATCCAGCCATTGATTTGCGACCTTGGCGACAGCGGCATAGGTCTCTGCCAAGGTCTCTCCTTCCAGAAAGAACTTGAATATTTGGGTCTGAAAAATCTTGATGAGCTTCAGCTCTCCTCTTCGCTTCACTTCGAAGCCCTTCAGTTCTGCAAGACTGCCGTCGTCATTGAATACAGCATAACGCTTCTTCAAATTTTTGTCAGCTTCCTTGGAAGTGGGTAAGATCATAGCTCGGTAAGGTCCATCAACTTCGAAAAAGATGGAGTTATCGCTGTGAGTCTCGTACTTGAAAGTCTTTTTGTCTACCAAAGTCTGGTACTGATGATTGGTGAATTTGTCATGAACCAAATGATTTAACATGACACAGGGATATGAAATGGTGAGTTTCTTCCCATTCTTGAGCTTGAAACCATAGTTCTCGGGGAAGGTTGCAGGAAGCATACACCAAATACCATCAGTATCGAGTTCCAGAGGTCGTCCAATTCGCTCAACAAGTTGTCGCGCCATTTGAATGATGTGAGCCCCCGTCAAACAAGTAACACCAGCCATTTCCATAGAATACCAACGAGAACCCTTTCTCATGACATATCCATAGAAGGAATTCAGAATGACCTTGTGAGCTAATTGTAGCGAGTCGAATAGCACTATCATCTTCTTGGCATTTTCAACCTCCGCATTACTTGCACCAGCAGCTTTCAGCTCTTCGGTTTTGCCTTTCCAGACCTTCTGCTTTCCCTTGTAATCATATCGTCTGTCTCGGAAATCCTTGACTGTATCGATGTAAAAGGGGTTCTCTCTCTGGCAAATAATTGCTTCTCGCTCAATGGTCTTCGATTCGTGAATTTTGTGATATACCTTTTGACTATATATTTGAAGACGCTTTCGAATGAGACCAACTTGCTCATCTGCTGAGAGATCTTGGAAAGTCCGTGCTGGACTATTCGGCCACTTCCCGGGAAATTTCTCATTCTCGAGAGCATGTCGAATCATGAGATAGTCGCCACGCTCAGCCGGGAGATATTCTGCTCTCCAGGCCCAGGGCATCCGCCTATCACAAGTTTTCCCAGGACGATTAAAATCGCACGCCGCACAGTCCGCTTCCTCGATCATAGAATCTGGTTGTAATCGATTCGTTGTCATGATATTTGGGTACATGGATGCTACATCCAAATGGTATATCAGAGGTCTTTCACTTCTGTTCGCAGTCTCCTTCAAGCTGAGGAGTCGATCGGTGATCTGTTGCTTGACTTCATCATAATTAACAACATCATCAAGCGACTTTTGTTCTTCAACTGTGATACTAAACTTCAAAGCAGAATCAAGATCTGCCAAAAGCTCATCGATAGCCGTGGTATCAACGGCAAAATTGACAGGGATATCTGCACGGAAAACTCCAGCTTCGATACTCTCAACGTGTCCACCAACGTATGTCTCAGATTCCAAAAGATGGCCCTCCCAAAATGATTCTTTCGGCGCCTGATGCTTATTGGGTAAGACGATTTCCTTCTTGTAAGCTTCCACCATGAGCAACATTTCACACAGCGTTCCAGTTCCTTTTCGTAAGACTGCATCTGGACCCAGGGGAATAATTGTACACAATGAGAAAATAAAAGGATGCACATATTTCATATACAGATAATATGTGGCCACCGCATCGGAAACCGAGTATTCAGCAAGCGTTTGTGGTCGCTCACTAGCAAACCGAAGCATCAGTTCAGGATCCAGTTCATCGGGATCGTATCCCAGTTTGGCCGTTGTCACAGCTTTCAAGCCACGACTTCCTTGTGGCAGATAACTGTCTCGATTGACCCAGTGAAAACAATCCATATGTGCGCTGTAATCGCAACAATACTGGTCGTCTGATCCTTTTCTCCAACCGATTTCCTGGTACATATCAATTCCGTTGACACTCGATCGAGCGTCCACGAATGGCCAATCGAAGAAATCTCCGTTGTAAGTTGCTATTACAGTCGGTCTGGCTTCCTTGATATGTAAAAAGAATCGTTCAATAACAGCTTTTTCATCTGGTTCATTGAAGATCATAAAAGGACCATCGTATTCCGGTTTTGGCGTGTACTCAAAATCCTCGATGTCTTCCGAGACAATTTCTCTGTTGGTGATTAAAAATCCTTGCCCATCAATCATATACGATATCATCATAATTTGATCAATAGCCGCATCTGGAAACTTCAGAGGTAACTTCGTTGTCTCAATATCGTATGCCATCACCACAGGATCTGCACGCTGCAAACGTTCTTCCAAACATTTAAAAGTCGTAGTACCGTGTTTCGCTTCAACCGAATACCATTTCCCCGTTCGTATATCTGTATTTGTTAGCCCAATTCTATTATCAACTTACACATAAAATGTCGTACCCATATCTATCATTACTCGCACATGGTATGGTACATCCCATTCCCTAATATCCACAATAAAATCGCTAGCATCCGCAACAGAAACATTAAGTCGTTTATCATCATCTTCGTCAAAAAGGTCAAAACCAGCATTTGCGCTGCCCCAAACTATCAGTCAAGCTATTCTGTCTCCAAAAATACACATAAAACAGAACATACCTAGCAACCTCAGCATATGTATCCATAGCATTCATATTCTTCTTATTCTTCTCCGCGATCGGCATGATATCCCGTCTCGCGGCCAGCAAATCATTAACGTTACTAAACCTCAACTCAAAGAAAGTCCGCCTATACCCCAGGAGATGATTCGGCATCTGCAAATCCTCCTTCTCAATCTTCTTCAGACTCTTGACCACACCTCCACCGGGGGCTCTTTTGAGCCACTCCTCCGCCTCGGCCTCATGACCCCTCTTCACTGCAACCAGGAAATAAGGATCATATTCCAGCGTAGCCTTAAACGTCCCCCCATCCTCTTCAATAAAATAACAATCCAAGCCCGCTCTCCCCTCGGGTATTTTGGGATCTTCTATTGAAGTGGCTTTCAGATTTACAAGCCAACCGATCTTCTTTTTCCCGGCATCGTAGCGGGGGAAGCCTTGGGCTTCGTCGATGGTATCGGCTAATTTTACAGCTTCACGTTTTTCGTCTGCGGAGGTGGCTTCATTGCGGTTTGAGGATGCGGTGAAGGTCTTTGATTTCTTGGGGCCGTGGTAGGCTTGTTTTCCGGCTTTTCTGTAGCCATTTTTTGGCATTCGTGGACCGGGCATTTTGTATTCGTAGTAGTTTGGATTGGAGGTGTCCAAAAAGGAGTGCGAAAGTTGTGGTTCGCAGGTTCGCAAGCCTAATTAAAGAATTGCGATTGTTACCACTGCATTGAGTCTTTTGATATCTAGAATTTGCTTTGGTATTCGTGGTAGGGGGTGTGTATTCGTGTATGGATTTGTGGGTGTTCAACGAGTCGGATTCTTGGAAAGAAACTCTGCTGTATGTTCAAAGCGCGTTCTCGAAGACCACCGCGTCGCGTTCCCGTAAAGCTGTTCTGCACACCCCTGCATCCTTATACCCCTGTCCTATGTCCCTGTCGAGCCTGTAAAAACGGCAGCCCACATGTGCACTCCCCGCATATCAATACTTCCTTCACAACTAAACTTCGACCCCTCATACCACCGCCAAACCACCTTCAAAACCATGGCAGGCGACACGAGAGACTCCTCCTCCACCCCTTCACCACGAGGTCCCCCACCCGGCGAAACCTCACCACCACCTCACGTTCAAACACCACCCAAGATCTACGAAGTCTTCTCAGGCCCCAAATCCGCAAATGCCCTCCCAGAAGGCTCCGGTCAAAACACGGCCGGCAGCAATCCCGAGATCCCAAATCTAGTCGATGCCGTGAAAACGGTACATCTTCAAGATTTCAAACAGGTGCACATGTACCCATGTGTACGGGAGAGTTTGTTAACGGGTATGGGTGGTGCTTTTGGGATGGGGGGGATTCGAATTGTTTGGGGGTGTATGTCTCTATTTCCTTCTCTTTTCAATTCCTGGTTTATGCGGAATTTTATTTCTAAAACCATGGTATTTTTTGAAGGAATTGAAAGCTGACAAATGTGTTTTAGCACCCATATCTAAAATTGCCAATTGGGCAGTTGGTACATTCGTCTTTGTTTCACTTGGAAGCTACGAATTCTGTCAATATCGACGAATGCTAGAGAAAGCCCATATGAAACGCGCGGTTGAGATCATTGATCGAAAGAAGACCGAGAAAGAAGCGGAGGCAAAATTAAAAAGAGATGAGAGGAGGAGACTAAAGGAAGAACTGGATAGGAAAGCGGAAGAAGCGGCGAAGAAAAGTAGTTGGAAATTTTGGTGATCCCGGTGAAAAGAGGTTGGAAGGGAAAAAGGATTGTATTATGATGTATTATTTTGGGCTCAGTTGTAAATCATACCTCAAACGGATTCTCTTGAGTCCTTTTGCGTTTTGATGGACACTCCCCTGGGACGCCACGGATCTTCTGGGTTCCCAGTGGAAAGTTCTGGCTAATGATTCAGACGAAACTCCTCATTATTAACAACGTAGGAAGTCCATGGCTATTTAAGTCTATTTTCTAGCAATAGCCAGGGTCTGGATTTCAATGCTTAGTCTGACTGCCGAGTATCTTCCTCAGTGGAGATGGACCCCACCTAAAGTCATAAATGAAACTCATTGCTTACGATAATGTGAATCAAAGGATATCACTTTTCAGTAGTGAAAAGCGAATCTGTTAGAAAGAAAGAAATATACAACGACCATGTCCATGTTCTTAAGAAGAATATAAAATGGTTACTTCCATATGGATCGTCAAATATGTGCAAACGCCATCCCGATTTATACAACCCTCCATTCTCAATGTACATGGGGAATATCCCAATAAGAAATCCTGACGCCAGCGCTTTGCCAACAAACCTAACCCAGAGTATCCATATAGACCCCAATACGCCGTAATGCCCTTGTGTGTGACCTCAACTAAACAAGACAACTCCATTCTTCTCAGCTTCCTGAAATCTTACTCTCCTGGCTTGCTCTTTGGCTTCTTCCCGCTCCTTTCTCTCACTTCCCCTGCGTCTCTCATTTCGACGAGCTCTTGCTTCCTTTGCCTCGCGCGTTTTATACTCCGCCATTTGCGCCTTTCGTTTTTGCGCTCTAGCATGTGCCTCCTGTGCCGTGGGCTTAAATCCAATCCCATTAATGCCTTCCCCGTCGTCCTCTGGGTCCGAGGGATCGTGGCCGGTAATTTCGTCATCATGCCAGGTCAGAGCTGCTCGTTCGGGATCCACAATCATAGGTAAATCCTCTGGGTCCAGATTGTCTCCCTTTGATGCCTGTAGAGGGGGGGTTCCTGCGCGCCCGGGCTTTCGACCTCTAGACTTGGAATCAGATAATCTGTTGATGCTTGGATATGCTCTTTTCAATCCAGCCCCTTTCAGCTTTCCCAGCGGGCTTCCTGACTTGAATATAACTGGATCCATCTCCATCCGTCGTTCCTTGGTCTCGCTATCTGGTATAACTAGCTGCGGCGTCAAATCGGTGGATATTACGAATGGGTGGATTTCGAGGCTCGGTTGCGTTGGTAAGGTGGATGTTCGCATATCTGGAGTTTCTGGTATTTCGGTTTTTGATCGCTTCCTCATGCCCATTTCTTCGTCGTCTGCAATTCTAAATTTGCTACCGGATTTATTCAATTCCTTGCCCCCTAGATTCAGCTTCGACACAGCGCCGTCTGCTATTTGAAGGCTCTGGAATTGATTTGACACCTTTGTACGGGGACTCCCGCCTCGACTGTCGCTGGACTCTTCGGGCTCGTCGATTTTGATTGGGGTACTGACGAGAAACTTTGGTGATGACGAAAGAGGCGGCGTAGGAGGGTTTGCCGGGCTTCTCTTTCGTTTGGGGGAGACGGTATCGAGTTTGGGGCCTGGAATGGAGAGCGACGAGGAAGACATGGTTCGGTTCTTTGGGTTCTGAATATTCGGACAGAGCGGGGGAAGCTTCAGAAGTTGAGAGCCGGAAAGTGAAGATGAATAAAAGTGCAAGCTGGTTATAATCAGTGTTTCAAGGCCAGAGTGATGTGAATGTTTCCAGGCTCTGCTTCAGAAACCTGCGATATTAAAGAGGCATAATGAAGCTATGTTCAGATATAGAGCTCGCTTTGTTGACATGCAGGGGAAACCTGGAAATAGAGAAAAGCAGAGTCTGGAAGGTTTCGTTTTTTTTTGCGCTGCTGGAAGGTGGTGGTGGCACTTTTCAGACAGGATGGAGCAGTATTTAAAACAGGCGTTGAGTGAATGCTCGCTCTGTAAGTTTTTGTAGGTCTCGAGGTCTTGTTAGGTGGTCTTCTTGAGAGGCACGGGATGGAGGTCGAGGTGGGACAATCCGAAGGTGCAGGTGGGCTTCTGGCGGGGTTGCATCCTTGAATGTGGTGGGGGAAGAAACCAATAGGAATGGAACCTTAACTCGAGTAGGTGGCCAGGGTTGGAGACCTGGATGGCTCATGTCCACGTGACTCAATCACGTGAAACTGCTAGTACAGCGAGCTGGAGGTAGGCAGGTGGAGGGGTAATTTTGCAGCGCTCGCTAGCCCTGACCTCTCTCTACTTCTACTCTAGTAGCGTCTTCACGAAAAGCAAGTGTCCCATCGACTTTCCCTACCAAATTACAATCAGCCTTGCAGTCTTCCACTGGATCCTTGCTTCTTTGAAGTAGCTGTACTCGTACAGGGACAAGTTACATTTTAGGTCAGAATCGCCATACCGGTACAAATATACCAAAAGGAATAGTAAATATTTACTCTGGCGCGACAACTACAAGCGAACACTCGAAGGAGAATGGGAACCTATAAACATTTCTCTAGTAGCAGTAGACCTGTTGCTTCCGGTCTTATTTACCAATCACGCCTCAAAAGGAGGATTTTGGAATGTCAGGTGAGATATGTCCACAGCGTCGCAGTATTAACCTTTGGAGAAAGAAGACGTACCTAAGCTAGATAATTTGGCTATTCATACGAGGCACAATGACAACAACACGGCCTTAGCCGAAGGAAACCTCATGCAGGGATACAGATAACTCGTGTCCTTTCATACTCTTAAGCCTCAGATGGTGCGATTCAATAGAGCTATTGAAGCCTGGAAGCTTACATGCTCATACGTCTAAACCCTGCGGCAGCATCGTTCTGCATTTAGTATGTAGCACCGCGCCGATTCTATGTATCCCACGGTATATATATAGCATATATCCCTATCTTTTAGTAGATATAGATGTTTTTGTTTACTACGGAAAGTACTTAATTTCTTAATTTCTCTAAGTACTTTTACCGGTCTGGGTAGCTAGGACTAACGTTTGCCCTCGTTTCAAACTAACCGAGCTGCCAGCAACATATTACCCCCTTACCAGGTACTTCTACACCCAAGCCTCTACTTGTAAGTCTCTACCTGTAGT
Source organism: Hymenoscyphus linearis (assembly GCA_900536425.1). Taxonomy (NCBI): domain Eukaryota; kingdom Fungi; phylum Ascomycota; class Leotiomycetes; order Helotiales; family Helotiaceae; genus Hymenoscyphus; species Hymenoscyphus linearis. Next base: position 31,634 of record UNPR01000232.1, on the reverse strand, counting down.
TCCCTATTCCTCCATCTCACTTGAGCCTTTTACCCCATATACCCCCACCCCTAGTATACTTCCTCTCCCTTCTAGGTAAGTACTTAGTCTTAGGTTAGAAAATAGTAGTAATGGTAGCTGTAAAATCTATGTAGCGAAATTTTCTTTTTGTTAGATAAATCATATAGTTTTGGTTATAATTGTACCCCGTTCATCTAGAGGTATATACGTACTCCTACAGTGAAAATGCGTGCCCTGCCTGCCTAATTGGTCGGCTCGTTTAACCCCTTCTCTCAGGCACCAAGGCCGAATCTTACGATACTGTCTTCCCCCAGTGCCGTCTTACGACTCTTTTTCTTTGGCCTTCGTCATTGGAAACGTCATAATCAGCCTTAGATTTTCCTTGAATTTTCTTCGCGAAGGCTTTAAGGTGCATATCTTCTTTTTCGCTTTTAGATACTATTCGGCCCCTTCGTCTGTCAAAAACGTGATCAACGCTACAGTACTAGAGTTTAACTTACGGTTACTTGGTTACTTACCTAGGTAGCAGAATACCCGAACGGAGAAAGCAGTAGCTGGTCCGAAATTCAATCAGAGCTGAGAGCAGAAATGGAAGACAGTCCAGTCACAATAGAAGCTCAAAAAAGAAAACGAGCATTCCTACCCAAATCCCGAACTGGCTGCAAAACATGCAAGTGAGTCCCCCAACCATCTCTTTCCACCTTCCAACCTCTACCCTCCACCCTTCTTCAACTCTCGCGAATCTCGAAGTCCTCGGGACGGGTCCCCTTTTAGGCAACTGATCATATGATCACCTGACACCACAACACTTTGTACTACCCACATAATCACATTGTTAAAACCTCCCAACCACCAGAACCCGACGAGTAAAATGCGACGAGCAAAAGCCCTCCTGCGCACGCTGCATCCACTCAGGACGAGCCTGCGACGGGTATGCACCTCCCCGTCTTCCTCCCTTGCAAGTCCCTACCATGGTTCTTGTCTCTGTGTCTGCAGGTACATGTCCCAATTCAGTCAAGAGTCTACTTCCCTATCATCTCTTTCCAAATCCTCAGGAACGCAGATCTTTCGATTTCTTCCTGAAATGCACGGTTCCTCAGCTCTCGTGTGTGGTGAGGAGTGAGTTCTGGACGAGACATGTGTTGCAGGCTGCTCATCATGAGGTCGCTATCAAGTATGCTATTATTGCTCTCGGTTCTCTGCATGAGGGCTGTGTGAGGGGCGAATCAAGAATTAGTTGGGAAGGTGAGGAGGGGAATCGGCTGGGGTTTGCGACCAGGCAGTATGTTAAAGCTATTGGGCATTTTTGTGATCCAAAAAGGAAAGGAAAGAAGAGGCTAGATGTTGCGTTGATCACGTGTATTCTGTTCATTTGTTTTGAGGTAAGTGGGTTGTCCTGAGGATGGAGGGCTGAGAAAGAGGAGTGTCGCTTACTGATGTTGATGAAGTTGCTTCGATGTCAGCTCAGTTCCGCACTCTCACACATCAATGGCGGCGTCAAGATCCTGGAAGAACTTCAGAGTTCCAATACTCTCACAATTCCCGCTCAATCATACGTCCCAGTTTCAGCATTACGAAACATATTCAAACGCCTCGACTCCCAAGCGAGTCAACTCAGCTTCGGTCGTCGTCGCCATCTTCTCTCTAAGCATTCCATAACTAAACTCACCCCCGGACTGATATTTGAATCTTTGGAAGATGCTCGTAACGCGCTAGATGACATTTGGGGGTCCGCGACTTTACACATCGCAACATTACCGCCCCCATCTGTCCCACCAGATGAGGCGAAAAAGGACTTGTCAATGATGCAAAACTTGATATACGAAGAACTCAACATATGGCATCACAGTTTTGGGATCTTAGTAAACTCCCTCGAAAGCAAAGGAGATCTTGATATTTCTATACGGAACTCGATAAACACGATGAAGTTACAATGGAAACAAATTGGCTTACTTAGACAAACAGATGCAGCCTTGATGGTTGAGGACGAAATGTTCTGGGACGGTTTCACACATGAATATGAAGTCATGCTCTCGATGGCTCAGACCATCATCGCCTCTACGCCTCCTTCCACGTCTAAACCGATTACTAAGCCAGGTACTATAAACACAGGAATGAGGGGAGAAGAGCTACTTTTCTACCTCGATAACTCCGTTCTCTTCCCTCTCTTCTTTGTCGCTGTCAAATCGCGCGATAGAATACTTCGTCGTAAAGCCTTGACCGCTCTGGAACATGCGAATCGACAAGAAGGCGTGTGGAATTCCAATCTTCTTGCTACAGTTGCGAGGAAGGTCATTGATATCGAAGAGGAGGGATTGTCGGGTGAGGAACTGGAAAATATCCCAAGGGAGAGGAGGGTATGGCGTGCTAGTGCATTGTTCAGTGGGACACCACGAAATGCCAAGATGGTGCTTGTTAGGGTTGCGAGGCCGCAGGTGGAGGAGTATATTGATTGGTGATTTGGGGGGCAGACAAATTAGGTTTAGACGGCGATTGGCGGCAAGGCATGGGCGAAGAACGATGAAAGGATTTTAGGAAAAGGTGATTATTTTAGCTCGTTGAAAACTTCGAATATTAGACTTGATGAGTAGCCTTTAATTCGACCAGAAGATTTCGGACGATGAAGCCGATTCTAACAACAGACTAGGAAATCTTATATTCGTTCCTCACCTCGCCTCTTCTAATACAGTTAACAATTAACCTAACTAACTCGACATTCTATTAGAGCACCTTCCTAAACATTGTCAAAACAACCACTTCCATACCTCAAAGGTCCACATATCTCCCATGCCCCCCCCCCTCTGAAAGATATGGAGGAATTTAAGCGAAAACACAGGGCCAATTCAAATAAACTCGCTGTTTTCTCCTAATCGCAAAATTCAATCAACCATCATCTTTTTCACTATAAAATTCCACTTGAGCATAACTTCATTTCTCCTGTTGGTATTCAAGTGAAAATGAGCTCTCGGGGCAGAAAAGCATTCAGGATATTCATTGCAAGAGATGAAGGGTATTCTAACGTGATTTGTTTTATCTTTGTTTAGGGATAATCGGGGCGCCTCCGTGTGTTCAAATTGCTCTTTGCGCTTCATTGGTACTAATTCTAGTGTAAGAACATTCCATCATGCGTCTTAGGATCATAAAACTCATTTAGTATAACAGGAGTGATCTCTACCGCGTAATAATCTATACTCAAGTAAAATCGACATGCAAATACTATATTACGAGCTTGATTTTACGGTGGATGGTAGCTCTGTATAAGAATAAGTTAGATGACCCACCCAAATATATACCGCTGTGATCAAAAATCTCAGTCTAGAGTCTCTCATTAGTTCAAATCTCTGTCTCAAAATGAGTACTTATGATTTCTTGAACTGGTGATTGTAGCGAAGAAACATTAGCCGGGATTTTGCCTAAAGTGAAGAACCAGTCCCTGGAATAGTTTTCAAGAAGCAAAGTTTGAGTGAACCCGAACTTGAACATTATACAAGCCAAACAGAGACAAATTACATCACAGGCTCTCAAATCAGGAATTCGAGCCCGCACAAGTATTCATTCCGAACCTCTACAGATTCCAAAAGGTTATCACAAGAGTAACTTGTTCTCATTGTGCAGGAGACGTGCGACATTGGAGGCACGGGTGAATGATCTGATTGGAATGGTCACTTCAAATCTTCCATCGAGAATTCGGTTATATTGATTGCCTATCACATGTACCTAGGTTATACTGAGGACTCGATACGTACCCAGAGTTCTGGTCGATTTAGCACCGCATCTTTAGTAACCGCCAACCAAATTTTATTCAATCAGTATTAGCGAATGAAGATTTGCCGCAAATAAAGAGATACCAAGCAGCTGTTTTCATTAATCTAGTGCTCTGGGAATTCTATTAACCCCATTTGTTAGATTGCTTGGCTAGTAGGATTTCAATTCATACTAGAGTAACTGTTATTGATGGATGTGTAGTTGATATCAAGGTTGGCAATGAGTCTCATAAAAACCTCGGTACTGTACATTTCAAGACGCTGGCGATTCACTGTCTCCAATGTGGCTAATAAGCGACGCCCCATAATATTTTCCCCACACAAAATCTTCTTTACTAATAAACAAAACCCACCACCCAGCGATTGAGTAGCGCAAACTAGCCCATGATCTAAAGGTTATGGTGTGAAAACTGCAATAAACCCTGGGCCTCGTAAAACGTACCCCTAGAAAGGTATGTCTCCTACGGTGCGCTGTAGGTTGAGATAAGTCTCTACGCATTGCCAGTTGGGGTGTTGAAATTTAATTATCTTTTTGGGGTTATTGACCCTTTTTTGTTGTTTTGCCAGCTAAGCGAGATGTCTTACAAGGCAGCGAGGCAGGGACAGTTACACGCGGACACACGTGAACACATGTGGTGTTTACAGAAGAACGTGGAGATATTCTGCTTAGCGCTCAGCAAACTCATTGTCATTATCATTCCAGCATTCACCAAGTTTATTGACCTTGCGCAGTTGAGTTCCCCCTGGAGCTTCCTAAATCGCCGCCCAAGTATACAATCCTTTCATTTATCAATGGTTCTTAGCCCTCAAAAGTAGGCGTAGTTCTGAAAAACATCCTGCAGCAAGTTGTAGTTACCTTCTCAACTTACAGAGTCACAAGTCATAGATCATAAGTCTTCGTAGGGGAAAGCTTTATGTCCTCCGTAATACTGTATGTATTTGCACTCTAGCAAAAAGGTCTGGCATTGAAGATTGTTTCTGAAGAAAATATACAGTAAAAATATCAGACCCAACTCAATGACTACATGCTAAGACAATTTACATCAATAAAGTAAGGTATTCATGCATTCGCTTATTTGCTAGCCTTATCTTCGCTCATAGCCATCTTCTATAGGCCAACTGGTGCACAACTAGCGCCACTCAATTCCACTACACCTCCCTTCCCTCTAAATCAGTTTCCTATACCTCACATGAACTCCTCCCTTCTTCCTCCTCCCGCGAAATCAACTCCGTCTCATCAAGCCTCATATTCTCCTTCTTAAACGCCTCATACACCACCTCAACAACAGCGCAAACCGGCATAACCCCAACAAGCAAAATAAGACCCAAAAGGAAAATCCAGAACGCATCCACCAAAATAAAGCCCCAAAGAATATCACCGTCTGGAGATACAACATCGAACGTAGGATTCGTAATAAGGGTAAAACACGCCCAGAGTAATGCATATACCGTTTCGAAAACCACCGCGGAACCGCAGAATGCTACTCGTGCGAGTGCTAATTTTCGATTGCTGAGGGTGGTGTGTGAAAACAAGGTAAACCGGTTCGAGGTAGGGTTGTTTCCGTAGTACACTAGGACAACTATGCTGGACACGGTGGCGACGGCTGGGGCGATAAGCCATATGAATACTTGCGAGCTTTCCGTTGGTCCTGGGATGATGGTGAACCATGAGATGATTATGGCTAGAAGGATGATTTGTGGGATGACTTCAATGGTGGCCTTGAGAAATTGAACGATGGAGGTGTGCTTAGACATGGTGGTGTGTTGATTTTGAGAAGAATCCTCGTAGATAGTAATTAGAGTGGTTTGATAATCTGGATACAATTGGGGTGACGCTGTTGTAATGGTAGATTGGATTGAGTCCGAAAGAATGGTGGGAGCTGTGGTAAGATTACATAGATCGACAGGATACTGGCTGGGTAGTTCCTGCCTTTTAAAACACCAAGTCTTATGAGACTGAAGGGGTCAGTCGAAGGCCCAAAGTGTGAAGACTATAGTAAATTTTGCGTGTCGTAGGTCCTAAGTTTCTTCATTGTTGGTGTAGAATAACCGATACTTGACTGTTCAAATGCTTGATGTAAATACCTAATACTTGGTCAATACTGTCTAGAGTAAGGAAGATAGTATAAGCTCAGTATCTAGCTAGAGTGTTCTATCCTAGCTTGATCCAGCTTCTAAAGATTCCGGGTGTCTTACCCACATGTGAAAAAAGGAAACAAAAATGAAGCCAGTTCATTTATGGGAGTTCAATATGGCAATAACAGTATCCACAATTAGCCCACCTATGAGATAGTAAAGTACCACGAAAGCAACGGACAGTACTTCTCGAATGAAGCTGTTCTCGACCCATGCTAAATAAGAATCCTCCACAGCCCAATTTCAGAGATGAGAATCGAATGCATGGTTGTGCAACTTCCATTACCAGATTCTTGCCACACGGGAAACGCTGAACATATAAGAACGAGGGCCCATATCAATGATACTCCGAATTTGGTGAAAAGGGCTCAGGCCCACCACCACCAAAGACACTCCACGAGTGAATGAATACACCTCTTATCTAGCCACCCAAACCACCACCTCACCTGACCCACAAACCCACATTCTCTATAATAAAGAATAAGACGTTTTCCAGCATCTCACACCAAGCCAGGATTAGCCAATGTAGTTGGATGGTGTGGGCGCGACACATCAGCGTTAAAGCATGTTAACTTTAAAAATCCCTGCCCCTATCCCTGGGATTTTCTAAGAGCCCTAGAGCCTTCTCCTTGAAACAATAGGATTGAAGCGCGTGGGCTTTGAGTTTTGCCGTTTTTTTGGTTGATTCTTTATTTTTTTGTAACCCTGGGCTTCCTTGATACTTTTGGGGAGGAGTGAAGACATCGGGAATTACCCGATCATGAAAAACAGAAAGAAATAGTAAGAAGAGCGAAAGTCAGAAAACGGCATCCCAAAGAAATCCATTTTGAAGGCGCCTTCCATGCGAATATACACAAATATCATACATCATCTAATTTACAACTCGCCTGGCATTTCCTCCCTCATGACAGATTCTGGGGTTATAATCTGTCTTGCTGGTGCGGGTGAGTCTGGTGCAGAAGGGTCTAAGGATTTCCTAGGATCCGGAGTCCCTCTAGGATCGACTATGCTACTCCATTCTGAAGCTTCCTGTATATTGTCTTTGTCTGACACTGGTTCGCCTAATCCCTCTGGTGGCTCCCAGGTGACGATTCCCTTTGCTGCTGCTTCGAGGCGTTTGGCTTGCCCTGATTCCCCTGCTCGTCCTAGAACGCCGGCAATGACTTGGATACATCGAAGACTATTGTTAAAGGTTAGGGAGTTATAAAGTATGCAGTAGTAGAGATACAAACCTGTCATCATTTGCAGGAATAGGATATGTGACCCAAGTCGGGTCTGCATCCGTATCAATAACTCCAATCGTGGGGATGTTATTCAACCCGCACTCGTGCAACAAGACATAATTCTCCAACGGATTCAAGCACACCACCAAGTCCGGTTTCAACGCCTTCCACTCCTCAATCTTCTTCGTGAATCCCGACGAAATATCGACATCGTTCGCATCCACAACCTTAATATTGCAGGCTGCAAGAATCTGATCGCCATTGGTGATGCTCCCCGGGATCCACTTCTCAAATAAATGGCAACCTTTCGCCATATTCGCAGCTTTTACCACACAAGATGTCTGTCCCTCCCTCGTACCAGCAAAAAGTATCAGTCCGCCATGATACGCCACACCCTCAACAACCTTTGCAGCTCTCCGTAGATGAGCGGCCGTCTCTTCCAAGGAAATAATATGAATACCCTGCCTAATTCCAAAAATATATCTCTGATTCGCAGGATTCCACAAGCTCGTATCATGACCCAAATGGCTCTGACTAGCCATCAGCAGCTCCAAAGTCACATCTTCGGGTTTTGGTGGGTTCAAGACAAGTTGCTGTGGCTCGTATTGCTTTTCTACAATTGATCCCAACTTCCCAATTTGTTTCTTGAGACGGCGTTTGAAATCAAAATCAGATCGGACGGCTTCACTCGCTCGCGAGAGTCGGGGCACGATGGAATGTGTTTGTTTCAGCTGGTTCTCCATGGAGTGCTCTATTGACTGGGTTTCGGCAGAAAAGGTATCGTTGGTGAAGGTACGCAGGAAGGATTTTCGGACGGGAGTGGACAGAGCCCTACGGCCTATATAGAATCAGTAACATGTCTTCCATTTGCTTTGTAAACTGCTTACCATGCCGTATGGCTAAATTTCTGAGTATCATGATTGTTGCAAATAGACTCGAATTTCCTCTGATCGCGGCAACTTTTTTGGAGCTGCCGCAGCCTCCCCATCTCGCGCTAGGACCTTGCCACGTGACACAGCATTCCCCCGCCTTCCAATTCCATTAACCTGGAAACCGTTCTCGGCAAATATATCTAGCCTTTTACATGTCAAGAGAATTCTCATCTGACAAATATGCAAACAAATCTCATTAAGTAGAGTCACGCCGCAGAGGTACCTAATGCGGTGCGTTGTGTATAGATTTATAGATACAAAGAACAAAAATCCCAAAGCTCCAGCAAGGTCTATCATGGTATCTCCCCCCTGGTCAATTAATTGCGGCTCGTAAGACGAGCCAAAGTAAACACACCAACAATAACAACTGCAAGAGTAACAATCGCCCCAGGCAACAACAACTCATTGGGAACCCCGGCAATCACTTGCTCCTCAATTGGTTTGGAATGAGCCTTCCTCGATCGCGATTTGACTGGCACTTCATCCTCACTCTCATCCTCATCTTCAGAGACGACTCGCTTTCGTTGACGAATAGTTGATGGTGGTGGGCTTGGCTCGTGAATAATGACTGGCTGAGGGTCGAGTGTAGAACTGATGGCTGGCTTCTCGGGATCATGAATGAATAGATCCACCTTGTCCCGGTGGCCTTGGCGGGCGAGCTGAATAGCCTCGAGAAGATCCTGATCAGTAGTTATAGATACAGTATCTCCATCGTCATCCAAGTAGCTGAGGGCAAATCCAGAGCTTCCTAATTGTCCATCCTCATACGTTGCTGGACCCCCAACTGCCTCGACTTCGGAGCCAAGCTTTGCAATAACTGCTGCAATGAGCTCGGCCAATCCATGAGCGCCAATGACTTGCACGCGGTGCACACGACCACTTGGAGCCTTGAATTTAAAGGGGAAAGGTACTTCTTCGAGATGCATATCTGGTTGGCGTGACACCAATGAGTGCTGAGGCGAATCTCCAAGGTGAGAAGCGGAGTCGTTCGGTGCAACACTGGCATCCACAATACGCTCATGGCGAGACATGTCGGGTGACATCAAAGATCGGCCCCCAGTAGTGTGGGCATGGTGGTGACTGGCGCTTCCTTCTCCAGACATAACAGACTCAGTTCCATCATCTAGGGACATCCAGAATTTATTCCAAGCAGGACCTTGGTTCTCCCCACCCTCGCTAGTTGTCATTGTGTTGATTTGTTCAAGTGTGGCATAGGTCAATTTCAAGACATCAACCATGCCCACAATCTCACCCGAATCGTTCATGACGGGAAGATTCAAATAGTGGCCATCTGGCAAAAATTAGTGTGACTCTCAGGACGATGAATTTGAAAACATACCATGCATCTTTCTTAGTGCTGCTTGAATGCTCATATCCATTGGCGCAAAATCAGGATGTGGGGTCATTACCCGAACAACACTGCAATTGGCTGGGTCGAGACCAGGAGCAATAACTCGCAGGACAACATCTTTGCTAGTGAAGATTCCCGTGATGGAGTCTTGATCTTGGACAAGGACGGCGGTGGTATGGTTTTCCTTCATTTTTGCAGCGGCTTCCTTGACCGAAGTGCGCACACTCACGGTGACTGGGGCCCGGCCATCCAGAACAGATTCCAATGTAGGACCAGACATCTTCATTCGAAGCGCCTCCACATATTGGATGATTTGTTGTGGTTGACTTGATCCCAGCTCCGATTGAACACCCTCGAGAGCATCATATAATTTTCTCGAGGAGCTGTATGCTCTTTCCAATTTCTCCATGGCATCGTAAAAACATTTGGTGATATCCAAAATACCGGAAATATCTTGATTCTCGTCCATAACAGGCAGATGGCGAAATCCTTTCCGAACCATGAGATCCAAAGCATCGGTGGCACTCGTATCCGTTCGCGCACAGAGAGGATTCTTGGTCATGATATCCGCGATTAGAACGTTGCTCGCTTTCAGACCGGCACCCACCACTCTGAAAGCAAGATCCTTTGCTGTGAAAATACCAGCAATTCGATCGTCATCGTCGGTAACAAGAACACAATCCTCCCTCTTCGCAGCCATCAATTGTGCCGCCTCGGCGACAGTGGTATTTGGTTTGATTTGGAGCGCTTGACTAGGTCGCAGGGCGAGCACGGTTCCCGGAGGACCCTTTCGTGTCTGCCGTGCTCGTCCGGTGGTGGGCTTCTTCTTGCTGAGATCCGTCTCAATCTTTCTCCGGATCGCCTACCGGAAAAGTGAATATTAGTTCACAGTTTTCAAGGGCAGAATGACGTTTTGATAGAGATGCAGAAAAGCATACCTCATCCCTCTTTGATTGCTTTTGTCTACTGGCGCTCATGGTTGATCCGGCGGCTTCGCTTTGTTGAACTGTTGACATAGCGCTGCTCTGGTGTGCCTCCATAGCTGGCCGAGGAATATTTGATACTGGACTGTTGAATGCGGGCGTGTTTCCACGGTGACCTTGTCGACTCGGCGTGCCGCGCACAGTACCACCGGTAGTAGACATCCTGAGGGCGTCGAGGTGGAGCTATGCCACGTTGCTCGGATGAGAAGGCGAAAAGGTCGAGAGCGAGATTTTTGGAGGCGGCGGGGGATGATGGAGGTGGGAGGTGGAAGGGGTTGCCCAGAAAGCGGGATTGCAGGATTGCAGGCGCCCTCGAGTGTTTTTTTTGGTGAAGCTTGGGTCGATGTCGATTGGCGGGCAACGCTGCACTGCGGAAGAATAAGATAATCCGGTGCCGGCCTGGAGGAATGGACCACTGGTGGACCTTCAATGTGCATACTCGAGTACAGCATAGTAAATATCCATGACTTGCACTTTCCCTGTTGTTTATGACACCAACAAAATAAGCGAGGCTAGCAGAACTAATTCCATGATTCCGATAGACTAGAATAAACAATCTAATGAAATTTTTAAGTGTTGGAAAGGTGCTGGGATAATTGTCCAAGGCAAAGTGTCGTGAAACCAAGCTTATGGGTACGGAAACCCCTGCGTCTGACCGTCGTCCCTAGCAACGCAGCCAGCCTCGGTGATCTTTTAGTAAACATCCAAACCCCCCCCCAAAACCTCACCAACCTGCAAAATCACCGCATACCTACCACATAACACATCTCCGCAACCTAATCCACAAACTCAAGAACACCACAAAACTATACATCTCAACTACTACCAACTCTCCACTAAACTCTCCTCTGGCCGCGAGGGAAAACAATTTATTGATATACGCTTTTCGTCTCGCTCCAAGGCCTGAGGAGGGCCCGTTTCCCACTCCACCAGACTCGATACGAGTCTCCCTGTACTGAGAGGACCAACCATCTCTAATTTCCCGGCCTAACGGCTTGCGCTGCGTGAGGTAGGCCAACGAACTCTTGAAAGTCTCAAATCCTCGAACATTAAAGTTGCGATTGCGATTGCGATTGCGCATGACATGAGGTGGAGACGTCGTCAAGAAAGTATGCGGATGTGGATGTGCATATGCTAACCTGCAGCTCCAGTCTCGGAACCAACAGGTTTGCTTAATTGCAATACTTACAACGACAAACGACACTTCCGAACTCTTCAAGCATTCATAATGCTGTCTAATCCAACCAAAGCTCTTCACAACCGCCAACGACAACACCGACGACAAAACTCAACACCAACGGCATTCGAACCTGTGAAAGCAAACAACCTGCCAAATATACAGAGACATGGCACTCATCGACGTGGCATGAGTCTCGATCAACGACGACGACCATCACCGCAGGATGTAACGGTAAGTAATACTAACAATCAAGGATATCAAACGACACAACAACAGCATATATTGCGAGAAACGCAGCAGCAGAGACTGGTACGCCCGGGGCACCACTTTCGCCTCGACAATGACGAGAATTATCTCAATTCCCCCACCGTCACCCCCCATAGACAATCTTTCGATGCCGGTTGTATCAACTACGTAGACCAAATGAACGCACAATATGGCTACACCGGACCAATCAATCCATTAAATTACGTCGACCCCAATTCATTTTCGGGAGCCAACGACTTCGGTATTTTTGCTCCAGGCGGTGCAATGACCCCTTCAGCATTTCTGGATTTGGATTTCTCTGCCGAGTTTGACAACAGCAACCCATCATCATCCAATGACAGCAGTAGAAGATCATCAAGTGGACGAAGAATCAGTGGTGGTATCATGGATAGAGTGTCTCAATTTGAGAACATGGCTATTCAATCACCCCTCCGTCAGAGACCTATTACACCACCAAGTCAGGATGTAACAAGTAAGTTTTGTTTTTCTGTGAAAAGCATCGACTTTGGCTAACAATATGGCCAGGTTATTTCCCGCCTACTCCAATTGGTACGCCTCAGATAAGAGCGATCAAGCAAGAACAACTGAACCAACGATTCCTCGATTCCTACGACACGTCCATGGAGGAGACGATTAAACCCAAAAGCAATCAAAGATCGCGAGGTGTTTTTGAAGACATGCGACGAGAAGCAGAAATGAACGCCATGCAGCCCATTCTAAGCCCACCTCGAAATATGGTTGCTCAGACAAGTTTTGATTCTGCTCCAATGCCAACCGCAAACTTCATGAACATGTCAAATCTCAATCTTGAATTCATGAAAAACGAACCCCAGTATCAAACCCCACAGTTTTCGTCTGTTGCAGCAGACCCATCTTCGGCAGTTTCCTATAGTTCCTCTCCAGAGATTTCCCAGCGTACAATCAAAGGAAATCCATTCGCGAATACTCCAGCAATGGAATCAGCCTCAATGTCTTACGACGAGCCACAGTCAGCAACAAGTCATCTGGTTTCTCCCTCACCTCTATCACAAGCTTCGCATCAACGTTCCGAATCAGTATGCAGTATCAACCTTGACGATTCACAAACTGAGACTGGTATCACTCTAGAGGACATTGCCAATTTCATTAAGGGGCCAGATCCTCCCGATGGAAAATGGGTATGCCTCTATCCAGAATGTGGTAAACGCTTCGGCCGTAAGGAAAATATCAAATCACATGTGCAGACTCATCTAGGAGACAGACAATTCCAATGCCCGCACTGCAAGAAGTGCTTCGTTCGCCAGCATGATCTCAAGCGTCACGCCAAAATTCATACTGGTGACAAGCCTTATCCTTGTCGGTGTGGAAACACATTTGCGAGACACGATGCTCTTACTCGTCACAGACAAAGAGGAATGTGCATTGGAGCTTTCGAGGGCGTTGTGAAAAAGACGGTCAAGCGAGGACGCCCTCGTAAGAATCGTCCTGACGATGAGAAGCGCCTCAGCAAATCTTCAAAAACACGTAGCAAGAACAAAGGCATGTCCTCTGGCTCGTCTACAGGGGGTACTGAGAGCACTTCGGGAAATTCGCCGCGGAGTGAGGTTGAGATTTTGGACGACAAGCTATTCGGCGATTATCAATATGGCCAAACCTCCCAACCCGCTCAAGAGGCGGATAAAGCCAATTTCGAATACTTGCAACCACAGTCTCCGAAATCAGCCGAGTGCATCTCACCTCAAGACACTCAGAATCCTTCCTCTCCGGCCGCGAATAGTGTTCACTCAACTTATTCACGTCATCAATCGTTCTCGGATAACGTCCCTTCTTCGCCTCAATCTCCCGCTCGTAGCCAGAATAGCCAGTATACGCCGCCTGGTCTTTGCGAGTCATCCTCATCACCGGCTCCAAGTAACGCTTACTTCGATATTGACAACGCTTCAAATCACGGCGAGGCAATGCCTAGTCTGTCATTATCCAATATCTCTGAGCATGATGACGAAATGTTTCTCGAGGCCTTCGCCGCAGCGGGTTCTAATGGCATGAGCCAATTGGAGCGAGACCCAGAGATGCTCCTGTCCAAGTTTGTCGATAACTTCAACGCATCTGGGGGCGAGGACATGTTTAAAAACCAGGCGGATGTTTTCTTTGGAAGCCCATGATTCTGTTGAGCTCCTTTTTTTCATGTATGCAACCAAGTCAAAACGACAATTTCGAGGATGCAACTTATGCGGCTTTCTTCTTCTTTTCGCGAAGCATCTTTCTCGACTGTATCAATATGTATTCTGGAGGATGACCTCATAGGGGTGTGGGTGGGTTAATGGGACTGGAGGAAATGGTGTTTGCGTTTTTTTTTTTTTTTTTGATTCTGGAAAAAATTTCTTCGACGAATTCCCTTCTTTAGGCGTTGTTTTTTTCAACTTTAGTCTATTACTTTTATTTTACTTTATTGGCGGTTCTCTTTTATTTTTGGAGGGAGCAATTCTCTGGAAGGGAATGGGGCTGTCGGCTAGGTTTTCTTTATGATAATGATGGAGAATATGACGGAATCAAAAAGGGGAATTTTTTATGCTGGGGGGTCGGTCATGCATGCTAGTCAGTCAATTGAATTCAAGATTCGCTCTTTGATGATTATCTCGATGTTTTTGCTTGGGTTGTGATTTCGTGTGGACATTGGAATATATAAGTCGTTCGAGAGTAAAAGGGCTGTTACAGCGTAGATTCCGAATCCGTAGAAGCATGCAAAAGCGAGAGGGGCTTAGGCTCCATGGCTAACAAAACTTTTGAGAAGTGGCTTACAACAAGCAAGGTAGGAAGTTGGTAGAAGTGCCAGTAGATCAACCAAAATGGAATATCTTGCCCAATGGTAAATGCAACCTTTTCGGACATGAAAGCCACCTCTTAGATATTGGTTTATCAGTAATCTCAACGAAGTGGTATAGAAATGGTATTCCCATCCGAAAGAGTGTCTTGGTGCCCTTTAGTCTATTAGCGTAAAAACGATACAAGAACAAAGTGATTATAAACCGTGTGATTGTAATGACTTCAAGTAAACAGCTGTGTCTTAGGTCCCATCCTTCTTTACTCAAATCCCAGGTAATGTTATACTTTCTTGATTTGCTAAGCAGTTGATAAGTATATTCCAACACGACACGATAGAAATTTAAACCCACATACTCACATGAAGGCTTTAGACACACTTTCCACCTAGGGTCCATGACTTTTTTCTATCCCTGAAGCTATTCATATATATTAAAATAGAAAAGAACAATCCATTGAGTGATTCCAAAAGATTTTGAATTCTTAGATCCTCAATGTTTTGATTTGCCTCAAGGAGAGGGTATATATTGAGAAAGGCTTATGCTTACTTAGATGGGCGATAAAAGCCTATCCTTCCAGCAATCAAATAACCTTTACTCGGACAACTCGTATAAAGGCTTCATGTCACAAGCAAGTGTATTGTCTTTTAAACTTAAAAGTATATTAAAAAGCGAATTATATGTTTGTAGACATGAATGTATTCCAGATTCAGGACAAAATAAAACTGTTCCAGCACACGCCGTGGCGACTTTTCGCTTTCCTTCTATTACATCATCCTCGCTCTGATCCGAGCCCGAATCCTGACCTCTCTAGCCCCCCGATGCTTCGAGTATGACCAAGTAATTTATTGCAACTCGTCATTTCTCGCTATTTATGGTGTTAAATTATATTACAAATAAGAGGTGAGGCAATGTAGGAAACTGGTAGTGATTCAAAGAAACACGTCGCACATATACGCAAGCTAGATGCACAATTCGTATCGATGTCAACCGCCTCATACGCGTGTACACCCTTTACGCGAAGGCTCGAAAGGGTTAGCATTCAAGGATAACCTCGAGCAGAAGGTTATCCTTATCACGTACTGGTATGGGAACGGAACAGATTCCACGCTCCCGTAATTGAACCTAGATTATCCTTTTGAAACCGGACGACATCTGATTCCCGAGACTTACTATGTACTTAAGCAGCCTAGGGTAAAAGACTAGAAGAAGTATGGTATTTTAAGTGCGAGAAATGCGTTGCAGGACGAGGAACCGGAACTAAAGCGGTCCCCCAAATATACTGTAGAAGATCTACTTCAACATAGTTAATACCAAAATAATGCAAAAATTAACTAGACCTAAGAACAGATCGTCACTAATGACAAGACCCTAGACATAAAGAACGCCTAGAAATATCGCTTCAAAAATTCGGCTCAGCTCCACCAGTACCGTACCCCAGAAACGAGGGGCTGACGAACGAAAAATTGTCATGGGGTTCCGTACTTTCTGGTATCGGTATCGGTATCCCTCCCCACGATCTACGAGTTTTTCCAAGAAAAACAAAACAAACGTGCACAAAATGCCCACCCACATGTGAAGTAGCACAAGGTGATACGCGAGACAAGACAAGACAAGACCGTTCCACAACATACTCCCCCCAGCTTTCCAAGGCTAAGTGACCCATAAAAATAAGCTTCTAGAAGGAAGGAGTTGAGCCTCATGAATTGACCCCTGACACGCACTTGTCCACTTGTGAGTGCACGTTTTTTTCGTCTAGGAAATGGTGAGTGTAGAGGGTGGGGTCGATATCACTTTACTGAATTTGTTGTATTTGTTTGTTTCTAACAGGTTTATGTGTTATGTGAAGGTTATTTACCTGAGAGTTAGGGAGTCTTACGAAGCGGGTTAAAGAGGAATTAGATGGATTCTGATAAACAAAGAGTCAGCAGACTCACTCACAAAGGAGTAAGATCAAGAAACTTTACAAAACAACTCATAGTAATACCCTTCCTTACATCGCATACAACAATACCCGCCCACAAAAGAAAGAGATAGGAGGTACCTAGCTAGCTAGCTACCTCCCACCCAAATCCAGGACTCCATGAATTCCCCACGGCCATTCAAAAATACAAATATCTTCAATTCTCCCTACTCTCCCCTTATTATACTCGATCAGGCGCTCCAGCCTTAAGAAAAAAGCAGTATAAGAATCTAGGATCTGAAATGCCCTGAGATACATTGATCCCACATTCCGATCAGGTATATTAGCATTCGTACTAGTATAGGGACAGTACCAGGTATTTTCGCAAGGGGAGAAAAAAAAGGGGGACGATCAAGATATTATAATCGTGTTGTTCCTTAGGATCAGGGTATTTAAGTGGTGGAATCGAAAGTGGAAGTGGATTCTGGTACAGTAGTGGAACGTAACACGCAGGACAACATCAACAAGATACTTCGTACAGTACAATGAGAAAGTCGAGTGAGAGTGGAGTTCCCCTCTCTAATCCCCGCACGCACTGCATAAAGTATAGAACAAGGATCCAAGTACTGTACATCGGAAGTATAGTTTTGTTGGCAGAAAGGCTACAACTTAAAAAACAAGGGAGCCTTATCACGTAAGACCGGGATGTGTGGGAGTTATTGCACAATTTGACTACTTTTTGTAAGTGGGCCTGCACTGTAGACCCAAACCAAACAAACTAGAAATACACTTCTTGATGCCACAAGGATGATGATTTTCACAAACGTGGAGAGAAAGATAAGCTTCAGAACATTCCTTCATATTTCTTGGAACCGCGAACCTTTCTGGGGCTGGGGCGTTTAAATAGCAAGGCCACCACCATCAACCACGATATCAGCTGTTATGAAAGCAGTCAGTTTGGATACTCCCAAATGTTCCATGAAGAAAGAAACTTACCACCAGTGATATAAGAAGCATCATCACTCAACAAAAACACAATCACATTCGCGACTTCGGGGATGGTGCCTAGTCTCTTCAATGCGGTTCCCGAGGCAAATTTCACTTTGTCTACGAGACCTGCGGCAGCCGCTCTCTCGAAGTTCTCGCCTGTGTTGATTGGGCCCCTATGTTTCCCTTGGTCAGTTGGGTTTTTGCTAACGCGACTGCACGGTAGTTGGGGTTCTACAAAAGAGGGGTAGGAAATTGGATGTTGAGAAGGATAACCTAGGGAGAATGGAAAAGTGGAGAGTCAAAGAGCACTTACGGCATCAGCGTGTTTACTCGAACACCTGCTTCGCCGAATTCAGCAGCAGCAGTTTTGGTTAAACCTCGCATGCCCCATTTCGTGGCAGAGTAAGTGGGCATTCCAGCCACACCCTTCATGCCAGCTCCAGAGGATACCTGGTGGGGTTTAGTAACTGCATTTCAATTGGAGGACGGATGTTTTGGGGACCCGACTCACATTGACAATGGAACCGCCTGGCTTGGTGATGTGTTGTAGTTGAGCACGCATACAGTTCATTGTTCCTGTGAGATTCACAGCAATGGTTGCGTCCCAGTCTTCTTGTTTCTTGTGGGGTATTAGCTTTATCACTCCCGTGGGGAAGATTGGGAAGACCTTACAAGATTGGAAGTATTCGAATCAATCTGCCTTCTGTTAATAGCAGCAACATTAGCTGCTCCATCGAGGCGGCCAAATGTTGCTACGGCAGTAGCAATCCATTCGTCTACTTCTTCGGCACTCGCAATGTCCATTTTTTTGATGAGTACGTTGCATTTTGGATATTTCTCGGCGCTTAAAAGAATAAGATTTAGTTTTGAGTGATGACTTTGGACAGAGGTAATCTCACATCTGTTTTCTGGTCTCTTCCAACCCTTCAAGATTCAAATCACATAGAGATACTCCACCAGCACCGAGTTCAGCGGATCGAATGGCTGTTCCCCTCCCAATTCCGGAGCCAGCCCCAGTGACAGCAATGAATTTCCCCTCCATTTTAAAGTTTGGTTGCGTGGGTGATGGTGCGTAGGTTATAAAGAATAAGCTCGTGGGTATTAGCGTGTGAGTGTGGGCGGGCAACCTAAATCTCGCTGGGTCGCTGGGTGTGTTTGAAGGTTAATACTCGAGCTACTGCACCAGTACGGAGTAGAGTAGTTGAGAGTATTTATATTGTAACGCTTTCTGCTGCATTGAACGCCGCCAGTCTCCTGACGGGAACGAGATGTCGGGTTAATCACCAAGCCACCAAGCCTTCATCCTATCACCTCCAATGCTTGTCTGTTACCCCCCATCCTTCATCCTGCGTTACGCGTCGCCTGTTGTCGCCAATCCTCCGTTCATCCTCGTCGTCCTCGCCATGATACCCCCACCCTCAATCTGATCAGTCCTCAGTTCTAACAATCCGACAAACCCCTCCAATGCCCTGTAATGCCCTGAGACGATCAATACAAGGCGACGGCGGACGGTGCGGGAAGATTACCCGCGCGGCTAGCGCTGTTTGAATCAGTGACAGACTCACAGAGGTTAGTACGGAGTATAGTTCGGAGTATAGTAGGGCCTGGCCAAGAGAGAATGGAATGCGATGACCCCTCCGATGGGTTATTACGGATTACGTGGTGGTACGAGACTACGAGTAGTATTCTAGAATAGAAGTAGACACTGCCAGTGCCAGTGCCAGACTGCCAGACTGGATGGGGGTGACGGGGTGACGCACTGCCCTGGTGGGATAATTCGACAAAGGCTGTTGGATGGAAATTCTCCATCCCGACCGGCGTACCCCGGCCCACCAGCGCCCACTACCACCGACCACCGACCACCGACCACCGCACAGATCCATCAAGAAGTAGGCATCCGATTATTGTGCTAGTCACTACCCCAAGGTGCCCTGAGACTCGAGTACGACGCGGCAGCGAACGCTCTACTCTACTACGTACAGACTACCGGTACCTATAGGTACTCGTACAGTAGTAAGAACCCTAGCTGAACCCTAGCTCCAGCATATCTCTAGCCTATCTTCAGCCTAGCTCTACTGTAGATACGACGTAGTTCATGCTCAAGTTCGCCCTCGCCTTCCCATTCCCCCTCTAGCCTTCCCATCCCCCCTTACTATCCCCCCTCCCCCTCCGGGCCCTCCTAGCCTCCTCCCCGCCTACCTAGTCTCCTCCCCTCCTCTCTCCTCTCCCCTCTCCCCTCTCCCCTCCTCTCCACTACTGCCCCCCTCTGGTCGTTCTCGCACTCGCACCCCCAAGTCGGCCAACTAGCCTCATGACGATTCAACCAATGCCTTGAGTACCTCGCTCTCAGATTCGTTATGCGAGAATCTCCGGAAACTGATTGGCCCCAGTGCCGAGTCCGCTTTAATATCGCCCTCGTCGGCCAATCATAACAGTTTCATAGTTGACACGAATGAATGTCTGCCCCCTTTTTGCTACCTAGGTATGCGCTGCCACGAAACATACGACACCTCTTACGCCTTTTGTAGGCCACGGTAGGTGCTTTTCCATCTCATTCGGCACTCAAAATTAGGGATCCACGGCCAAGTCGTTCATCCGGAGACCTTCAGCGTGTCCCCAATGGACCCGAGGCCATTAGCGATCTGATTATACGGAGGTACCACACATATTCTCTCTAGTGACTAGTCCCCATGCGGATATCTTCGCAGTCGTATTTTCGGAAGTCAATCTGAACCCCAGCTCCCTCCAATCTGCAGCGGGCTGTGGGCGGAACCTGATACAGTTCTGGGGACATACAGACCAGTCGATGGTGTCTTGGGTATTTGTATAAACTCTCACTCATCCCTTCCTTCTAGAAGTTCGACAAACCCTCATTTCCTTACCAGCCACACCAGATTTCTTAACGAATCTGGACCTTGCCATCATGGCGGACATATTCAAAGACGTGGACCTGCTTCCCAAGTTATACCTCGGCCTTGGTGTTGGAGCACTCTCTTTAATCATCCCATACCTTCTTTCCATCGTAAATCAATGGAACCTTTCGAGAAGGCTGGCCCAGTTTCCTTTTGTAAACAAGGAGTGGAACGCGGCAACGAAGGCCCAATTCCACGTCAATGCCGCCAAAATCATCAAAGAAGGTTCCGAATTGGTATGTGGTAATCTGGAATAGGAAGGGGGTTAAGTCGCTGACTGTGAATTTATTAGGCAAAAGGAGAGGCTTTCCTATTGAATGACATGTCAAATGCAACTCTCGTCCTCCCACCAAAGTACACCGATGAAATCAAGAGCGAGAAGAACCTGGACTTCCACAACTTTGTTGCCAAGGTATGGCCCCATGAAGTGCCCCAGCTTGAGGATGATACTGATGCTCGATGCAGGAATTCTTTTCCACCTACCCTGGTTTTGATGCTTTCAGCTTGTCTGTTGATCAAAGTATCTTCCAGGATGCCGTCCGTACACAACTCACCCAAGCTCTCAGTAAGTGTACCATCGATAATTACCTTTGCACAACTAACGCATTGCATAGCTCTCACCGTTGAACCTATGGCCAAAGAAGCACCCAACACCCTCAAACTCGTTTACGGAGATGCGCCAGATTGGAAAACAACCGTTCTCACACCAAGTCTCCTCAAAGCTGTCGGAAGATTAACCGCACTGATTTTCCTGGGCGAGGGCTTTATGAACAACCCAGAATGGCAACATATCTCTGTTATGTACACTGTCGACGCTTTTATGGCCGCACGAGCTCTGAACGGGTGGCCTGCCTTCGCCCGTCCCTTCGTCCACTGGTTCTTACCTGAATGCAAGAAGATCCGCAAGGAAGTAAAGGTTGCCCAGGCCCTGATCGCCCCCGAAGTTGAGAAACGACGCGCAGAAATCGCTGCCAATGGAGGAAAGCCACGACGAAAGGTTCTCGATAGTGTTGATTGGTTCCATGCTTCTGCCAAAGGAAGACCCTTCAACTACGCAGCCGCTGAATTGAGTTTGGCAATGGCCAGTATCCACACGACGACCAACACCCTCGGATTCGCACTCTTCGACTTGATTGAAAACCCAGAGTACATCGACTTGCTAAGAAAAGAAATCAAGGAGGTCTATGAGCAGGAAGGAAAATGGGAAAAGAGCACATTATTCAAGTTGAAGTTGATGGACAGTGTCTTGAAGGAGAGCATGAGACTACAAGTCCACACTTTCAGTAGGCCCCCCTAATTCCCGTGCATATTACAGAAATAGTACTAACATCAACAGTCAACATGCCCCGCCAAGCCATGGCTGATATCAAGCTCAAGGACGGAACCACCATCCCCAAGGGTGCATTTACCTCCGTCGGACCCATCCCCATGCACGACCCTAACATCTACCCCGAACCATTGACATTCAACGGCCGACGATTCTTGGATCTCAGAGAGGCACCAGGCGCCGAGAACAAACATCAATTCGTTACCACATCTCCCGAAATGACCGTTTTCGGCCACGGAAGCCATGCCTGCCCAGGTCGCTTCTTCGCTAGCAACGAGATCAAGTTATTGTTGGCACATATGTTGATGTACTACGATTGGAAGTTGCCAGAAGGACAGGATAAGGTCCAACACACCATCAACGGATCAAAGAGAAGTCCAAATGCCCGACAGGCTGTCCAATTCAAGAGCCGAACGCCAGAGGTGCCAGTTTAAGCTTTGTTATATTGGGATTATATAGTTTTGTAATTATTGGGATTGTCTTTTGGGGGGGTTCTTTTTAGAGGTCGGAGTTCCTGGGAATTGGTCGTCTCTTCTTTTCAGGAGCTTGTTCTCCTCATGCCAACTTCTGCCGATGATTCTTCACGGCTCTGAGTATGATTGTAGATAGATTCAAGAGACTCAAATTCTGCTTGTTCAAATTCCTTGGAAATCGTTCTATCAACCGTGCTACTTTCTCGAAGAAAAAGAAAGGTCGAGAGTCAACTAATTGAGGGACAAACAAATCGGGTCTTGAGCAAGGAGAGAAAACTGTTGAGCTCGACCCTGAGTCGAGCCTCTACAACAACGAGCCTCTCACGTGCCTCTGTATTGTGATGACAAACAAGACCTTTCCTGCTAGTAATCAGATTAGTACTAATGGCTCAGTTAGGTGGTAGGACGTAGGTTATAGGTACGACATCTAACAATGCGAGATAAACCAACTTCCTTCGCTGAAAAGTTTAGAAGAAGAGTTAGTCCGAGTATACTATAAGGTGTGCTTGTTTTTTTGCATTTTTAATTTCTTAGCAATTCCTTTTTATGTTGTACTGTACGTTAAGATTGAATGTTTAAAGTTGAGGTTGACGCGTACGAGGGTAGTGAGGGTACTGAAGCCGTGTTACAGTAAGGCCATGCTATTCTGAGGACCCATTGAACAAATGAATCAATTAAACTTATTATATGATTTATATCTGCCTAGCTCTAGCTATTCAATATTGTCCTAAACCTTTCAAAACAAACAAATCGATTCCGTACTCTGAGCTTCTAACATACATCTTTCCGTGGGTGTGCGCGGGGTAATGACAGGGTAGGGTCTCTTGCCAGCTCGGTAAATGACAGGTGTAAAATGAAGTGACGGCAATTTTCTCCCCACCAACCAGAAGTATGTTGAAAGGGCAATACAATTCATAAACTTGAAATGAGCAAACGTCTTGCTTTACGCTATCACTCTTGTGTGTATTCCACGCAGCCACGCCGTTCAGAAAGACCACGAATACGTAGTTCCAGAACTTTAGAAGGGGCTCAACTTGCTCAAGAAAAGCTTAATTAGCGCCACTTTGTTCCTTTCCTTCTCCACGGGTCGGTTCCACCTCGCACTACGAGTCTACGAGTCTACGAGTTTTGGTAGGTAGAGTACGGTACGATGGAAAACGCCGTCAAAGCTCAACATCAAGCTATGGGATAACCACCGGATCGCGCGTCCCCCCACCCGTTACAGTACCTCGAGAGTACGCAAGTGCCAAGTAGCGGTACCTGTGTACAAAGACCAGATAAAATCCAAATTACATCCGTAACTTCCAACACGAAGGGTACTACGACTCTGGGAACGAACGGGTCAACATATCGCGCGCGCAGCGGCGCGCGATGCGAAAAAGGGAATTACGTTAGGTAGGGAATAATGGATAATGGATATACTATGTAGGTATGGAGGAGTTATGCCATGTATGTGAAACGAGGACCCGTGGATTAGGTTTGTTTTACTTCTACCTAGGTACGTAACCTATGTAGGTTAGGTTAGGTAAGTAGGTAATCAATAGGTAGGTTGAGTTTTGACGCGTCTGGTCTGGTCTGGTCTTACGGAACGTCTTGGTACCTAGGTACCGTACCTAAGCTTATCGTGAAAGAGTCGGCTTATCGTGAGTTGTCCCCACCACGAGGATAGTTTAAGCCTTGAAGGTTTAAGTTAAGGTAGGTAGGTAAACACTGGGTGAGTAGAAGGTCAATTACCTATAAAAGGGGTGGGTGGACAATGATCGATGAACGGGAACCCCTGCCTGGTCTGGTCTGGTTAATAGTAGGATTCGGCTCCGATTTTTAGTGAAATTACCTAGGTAGCGAATTGGAGACTGATTTGGGGATTATTGACTTTGACTGACACTTTGTTCATATAGGTATGATCTGCGGAACATGGGGAACTCTTAGGTAGGTAGGTAGCTGTCCACCTTCTTTATAATACCATACTTTACTGTACTGTAGTGGTGGTATGAAAATAAATTCGAGGTAACTTGAAATCTCTTGTTGAAGAGGGTGGGTGGGTGGTTAGCTAAGAGTTGACCTTGTCAGGTACTCCGTAGATCATACTATATATAATAATATAACAAAAGTTTACCTACCTATATAATGCCGAAATACGTAGTACGAATCTCCGATTCTCTGGTTTAGCTGAAAATAAGGGTCGAATTGTACTTACTACCTATGAACTTGTAGGTACATAGGGAGTGACTCTTAAATGTCCACCCACCCACCCTCTTTACTCCATTTATCCTACCTAGGTAGCTTTCGCTTCATACAGTAAAATCTAGGGGATACTCCCGTCTAAAAAGCTTGGGAAACGCTTGCTTGCCGAGGAGATGAACTTTAAAGTAGTATCTATCTGATATCAGAATAAAAAATGAAGTTTAGTTAAAATCGACTAATTGTAGTTTCTCGTGAAGGAAAGATTCTTTTGTTTTGTTTCTTAAGATGTAATTTCGTTATCTATGTCTGACCTGTTTTGAGTAGTGAAAATGATGCACAGATGGCCCCTAAGCGAAATAGCGTGTTGTATCTGGCTAGAAATGGGCCTTGTGTCAAAGTTGAGGGATTTAAGATAGGTTGTAAGGAAGGAGTAAGGGGTACTTGCGAAGGTACCTACTACCACCAGCCTCTGTACACCGTCTTCCCACAACCTAAGTTACCGCATACCTCTACCACTCTAAACTGTAAAATAGGGCTTTCCAACTTGTTCTCGAATCCTACATTTACGGCCTTCTCTACATAAAAGCTTCAAATAACCTTATTATTTTAATCTAGGCCCAAGAGGTTGTTGTACAGTAGGCTTTTACCACCAACATTTAAATTGGTACTGTACGTCTGAAGAAGAATACGGTAGGTTTCTCGAACACTTTCTAGTTCTAACGACTTTCTAGTTTGAATGCTGTTGTATTTTTGGGTCCGTCATTGACTGGAAGATATGCTTAATATGCGTAAAAGATTAAAACTATTATGCATGAAAATTGTCCTCAGTAGTCACGTTTAAGTGCTTTATGATAGTTTTTGTTCAAAGGGGGTGAACTAAAATCCTGGAGGAAGGAGAGCTAGGTAGGTATTGAATGGCGTATTAACTGAATCAGGAATGACTGCGGAATAATCGAGGCGTTGGTATAGCTATAGAGTAGAAGAATAAGCATTTATGGTTACACCTTTATACCTACTTTGAAGTAGGTACCTACCGACCTACCCACATCCGGAGAACATTAGGGTCTCAACTTGTCCTAGCTATATCGCCTAGGTATTGCGCATCTTGCTCGTACTTCGTAGAATAGCATAAACATGACTTTCAGATGGGCTCAAGGGGTTTGTGGAGTTTCAGCGAAATTTTATTGAACTGTAACCCTCGTATTTATCTATCTATGAGAGGGGAACAGCATGGGACTTGTTATCATGTTCAAATTATTCTATTCAAGTGTCAATACTAGGTGTATTAGAACAAGCTAGAGGCGACCCGCAACAATCTAAGCTTCTTCCATCTACATTTGGACCAATGTCTGAGATCATGTCACCACAGCCTACGTGGAGCATTGCAGTTCCTCTCATTTCACAGCAAATCATGGAGGTGATCAATTTGCGCGTCTAGGATTCAACGCATTACAAGCAGGTACAGGTGTCTAGGTAGGTAGATACCATAGAGGGAAGCCTCTATTTCTACAACCGTCGTAAAACTACAACCGCTGTAGAACCGTCGTAGAACGGTTGTACTATGATTGTAAAACTTTACCACCGTTAACATTCCTACAACAGTCGTAGAACGGATTTTAGAACCCCATATACTGTGGTTTCGTAGGTCTACAACAACCTTGCTAGGTACTTCTCACCTAGTGTGAGGGCTCATATGTGGGTGAATATGGGTTGGTGTAGAGTTTGTTTACTTCGCTTAGTGAATGCAATTAAGGGATGGAGCAGGATGGAGTTGCCTAATCGAGGCTAGCGTGGAGCTGCCCAGTGGGGCTTAGCGTGGATTCTTGTTGCTTATAAATAATAGCTAGCTCTAGGACTTTCTTAGAAGGCTCGCGATCAATCTCAACCTTATTCTGGAATAGTCTTTTGTACGCTCCTAGTGATACCCTAACACCTAGCCTCACTCCTTGCTTGTCTTCCTCTCGCATGTCATTACCGCTCACCTATCCTCACTTCCCTTTTGTATCTTCACTTCTAGCCTATCCTCACTTCTAGCCTATCCTTACTTCTCGTATGTCCTCACCTCTCGTATGTCTTCACTTCTTATATATCTTTACTTCTCATATGTCTTTACTTCTTGCTTGTCTTCCCTTCTTATATGTCCTTCCTACTCCTTATATATACTCACTTCTTGCCTATCCTCACTTCTCCTTTATCTTCACTTCTCGCCTATACTCACCTCTAGCTTGTCCTCACTTCTTGCCTGTCCTCACTTCTAGCCTATCTTCACTTTTAGCCTGTCTTTACTTCTCTCATGTCCTCACTTCTTACATGTTCTCCCTTCCCGCCTATATGTGAAGGTTCATTTTCGAGTTCTATGGTGAATGGATTTGTCGCTTAGGTGAATAGGGGTAAAGTGCGGGGTATAAGCGAGAGTGAATAAGGGGTATTGCTTGTAAGTGCGGGGTAAGCGAAAGTGAATAGTGCTATTGTAAATGCAGGGTATTCTAGGTTCCATAGCTATTTAGTTAGTTCTACCGCGAGGAGTTCTGTCCTTCTCTCCTTACGGACAATCTACTCTATTTCCCACCCTTGACATATTGTCTACCTTCTACGAACTAATACGATCGACATAGTCGTCGTATTCTAATATAGCTAATCTATAATCTTAACTAGATCACTTCGAGGCTAGCGACCTTTACAACTATCGTAACGACCCGCGAGCGCTCTCTAAAGCCGCGACCCGAAACCCCTAGGCCTTCTAGTAGATATTTAAGAGTATTATCGAGAGCTTAGAGAGCGAAAGACAAGGACACGCGGAGGCTCTTTAAGACGAACAAGAAGTAAGAGAAGACACTCAGAAACTCTAGGATAAGAATACGCAACTTTGCAATCAATTAGTTAACACTTAGAAACTCTAGAATGAGAATACGTAACTTTACAATTAATTAGTCGTACTTTAGAATTAGAACAATGCCCTTAGAGCTACTGCTTAAGCCGCCCTAGTAAATACGTCTTAACAAGTACTAGTTATACGTTCGCTAGCATACCTAGATCCTGTCAAATTTAGTAGTACACTTCGATCTCCTTCTAACCTTCGCAGCTACCTTATTAGTACGAGAATTAAGCTTTAATAGAACTAGGATTAGTAGACTACTAAGATCGACCGTATGAACTACGTTTTAAGTACTCTTAAAGGTGAAGCACGTAAGTATATTAACCCTTATATTAATAAACTCAGACAATTCGGCCTAGCTTTATAATCCGTTAACGACATCTTTACTACCTTGACTAACACCTTTAGTAATCCTTATTTACGAAGTGACGCCTTTAACAAGCTCTACAAGCTTTAACAAGGCAATATAAGAACTAGCGACTTCCTCGCTAACTTCCTGTCCCTCTGTATAGTAGCACACTCTTAGGGATACGAAGCTTACACCCTGCTATAAAATGCCCTAGATTCGAGAGTTGCTGATTACGTCTTATAGAACCCCCTCTATAGCGACAGACTCAATCTAACGACTTTAGCCTCCCTTGTACGAGATGCCGACTACGTCTGCCGCTGTGTTTTTAGCGAGAACTTCCTCAACAAGAAGCCTGCTGGTGGTATATAACCTATTCTCCTACCTACTCCTGTTTCTACGGTAGAACCTAGTGGTGACCCTATAGATTTAGATGCTCTAAGGATTGGCGGTAAGGTGATTTAGACAAAGAAGGATATCGAGGACAAGAAGCGCGTAAATACGCTAGAGGAGAAGAAGGCTTAGAAAGAATACTAGACTAAGTACAACTTGTACTTCTACTACGACTCTCCTAACTACAATCTAAAGACTCCCTGTCCTAAATTAAAGAAGGCGAAGGAAATAAAGGCGAAGAAGGATAAGGCGGGAAAAGTATAGTCTCTAGCGATAGTCGCCGTCAGA
This sequence comes from Hymenoscyphus linearis, assembly GCA_900536425.1. Classification (NCBI taxonomy): domain Eukaryota; kingdom Fungi; phylum Ascomycota; class Leotiomycetes; order Helotiales; family Helotiaceae; genus Hymenoscyphus; species Hymenoscyphus linearis. Next base: position 3,309 of record UNPR01000232.1, on the reverse strand, counting down.
GACGTAAAAGGAATAAGACATTAAGGCTCTCTATATTAGAGGAAAGGCAGAAGAACGTTATAGAAGTCCCTTGTAAAGTTGTTTACAAAGATTCTACGAATACCAACAATCTACACATTACTTCTACTACTTACTATATACTTGACTTTAGTACCTTAGCTCAACACTTCATTAATTCTACCTACGCGCAGCAAAATAGATTTGTTTTTAAACCACTCGCTCGGCTACGAAGTCTTTGTATTATAGACGGACGACCTTCTATTACGGGTGCTGTTACACATACTATCACTTTAGATTTAATTATTAGCAAGCACATCGAACGTCAGTAGCGGTTTTACGTTACTACGCTAGCATCCTACGATATTATTCTGGGGCAACCTTGGCTAGCTCTCTACAATCTGAACGTAGACTGGGTAGGACGAGTTATCGACTTTTGTTCGGGGTTTTATAAAGCCTACTATATTCCGAAAAGATTAGACACTATACGAGTTACCTGTATAAGGGAGGAGAACCGAGCACCACTGCCGCGGAAAGTAGGCGCTGCCGCTTTTTATACGCTTATAAAGACTTATAGAGTTGAGGTGTTCTCTTTATCCCTCTTTAAGATTAATTAGCATTTATAGAAGTCGGGGATAGTTTTAGACGACTCTTTAGTTAAGGAACCTCGTTAGATTCGTCTCGAGAATCTTAATGGCCCTCAGCGGATAGAGCGTATCTTACAGGAGGGTTTTTCATCCCTGCCTAACTTCGATATCCCTAGAACTCGACAACAGAGAGCCTCGGAGCTCTATTTACGTAGCGTATTAATAGAGGACGTAGAAATCGCTTTACGACTAAATTTAGAAGTTAACCCTGCTTCTCTATTACTACAACACTACTACCGTCACTTACTACTTTTTAACAGAGACGTAGCTAATACCCTACTACCACACCGGGATTACGATCTCCATATTAAACTTAAGCCTAATAAGACTCTACCTTATAGTAAACTATATAATATGTCTGAACCAGAGCTTCTAGTTTTGCGGAAGTACCTTAAGGAACAGTTAGACAAAGGCTTTATCCGCGCGAGCACCTCACCTACAGCATTACTAGTTTTATTTACGAAGAAGCCTAGCGGTGGCCTCCGCTTTTACGTAGACTATCGACTCCTAAACGATATTACTATTAAGAACCGGTATCCTATTCTACTAATTCAGGAGACTCTTTAACGCTTAAGTAAAGCTCGATACTTTATAAAGCTCGATACTTTATAAAGCTCGACGTCATCGCCGTATTTAATCGAATTAGGATAAGGGAAGGGGATGAATAGCTTACTGCTTTTAATACTAGATACGGCTTATTAGAGTCCCTTGTTGTGCCTTTCGGCCTTATAAATGCCCTAGCCACCTTTTAAGCCTGAATTAACGAGGTTCTTCGTCCGTTCCTAGACATCTTTTGTACTGCTTTTATAGACGACGTACTAGTCTATTCCGATGACCTTTAATCCTATCGCTAGTACGTCTACTAAATCCTTGATGCTCTTTAAGCCGTAGGACTGAATTTAGACATAAAGAAGTGCGATTTCGAGGTACAAGAGGTTAAGTACCTTGGTATGATAATTAACACTGAGGGGGTACGAATAGACCTAGAGAAAGTCTCTATAGTAGTCCGCTGGCAGACGCCGTCTAATCTTAAGGACTTATAAGCCTTCCTTAGGTTCTCAAACTTTTACCGTCGCTTTATTAAGAACTTCTCGTATATCGTTAAACCTCTTAACTTCTTATCCCGGCAAGGTGTTTCCTAGTCCTAGGATTCGGATTACGAGTACGCGTTCTAGACTCTTAAGCGAGCCTTTGTTTCAGCCCCTATTCTTCGTCACTTCGATCATACTAAAGAAGTAGTCTTAGAATGTGACTCTTCCGATTTTGTATCTGCTATAATACTTTCTTAGTACTTCGATGGCGTTTTACACCCTGTTGCGTTTATGTCTCGAGTCTTTGACCCCGCCGAGTGTAATTACGAGATTTACGACAAGGAGCTCCTTGCTATTATACGAGCTTTTGAATCCTGGCGAGCCGAGCTGGCCAGCGTCGAATACCCGATTTCAGTTCTTATAGACCACCAGAATCTTAAGTATTTTATGACTACTAAGCACCTTACTCGTCGCTAAGTACGCTAGAGTGAGTTCTTGTCTTCTTTTAATTTTGTTATTAAAGTGGCCCCCGCAAAAGACCTTGTCAAGCCCGACTCTTTGACTTGCCGCTCCTAGGATTTGCCCTAAGACTCGAACGACCCTCGCCTAAAATACTAAGATTAAGCCCTGCTTAAGGAACGCAATTTAGACCCTGTCTTACGCCTGTTACCTATTTAACTTAGCGAGATCGAGGAATCCGACGATCAGAGGATTACTTGTATACTTAAAGAAGGTTATCCTAACGACCCCTTTTAGAAGCGAGTATCTACTAAAATAAATCGTGTTAACTATACTCTACACTCTAAAGAGGTGTCGCTATCGGAGTGTGTGATTTACGACAATTAGTTGTACTTTCGGGACCGCTTATACGTTCCTAACACTAGTTTACGTGTGTGGCTACTTTAAAAAAGCTACGATTCTATCGAGAGCGGCCACCTAGGACAAAACAAGCTATTTGAGTTAGTTTCCCGCTATTATTGGTGGCTAAAACTTTACTACGATATAGCGTAGTTTTATAAAGCTTGTAAGAATTGCGCTTGTAACAAGCACTCTTAGCTTCGTTATTAGGGCACTCTAAAACCACTTCTACTTCCTCTTTAGCGTTAGACCGACTTGTCTATAGATTTTATAGGACCTATTGCTCGAGTAGACGGTTTTAACCAGATAATAGTAGTAACTAATAGACTTTCTAAGGACTGCTATATCATCCCTTGTAAGACGACTATAAACGCAGCCGACTTAGCTCACGTCTTCGTTCGAGAAATTTAGAAGCTTCACGGACTCCCTAGTTCAATTGTTTCCGATCGAGGAACCTTGTTTACATCTGATTTTTAGAAGGCTGTCTATAAGATACTATAAATTCAGGTATAGCTCTCGACAGCTTACCATCCTAAGACCGATGGCCAGACTGAAATCATAAATAAGTCGGTAGCGAAATATCTTCGACTCTATCTAGACTTCGCTTAGAAAAAGTAGGTACAATATCTTCCTTTAGTAGAATTTACTATAATTTAATTTAATTTAAATCTATTTAACGTCCGGCGAATGCAACTAGCCCCTATGAAGCTACGTTCTAAAACATCCCTAAGTAGGGCAAAGGACGCTAGGGGGGTGCCCTAGAGGTCAAGGGGGGT
>UNPR01000166.1:0-113322 GCA_900536425.1 Hymenoscyphus linearis | reverse complement strand
CCTCTTTACATCCCCCCCCCACCCCTTATTCCTACTACCCCCATGATCTTACACTTACACTTACCCTACATACCTACCTACCTACCTACCTACCTACCTACCTACCTACCTACCTACCTACCTACCTACCTACTCAAGATCCTACTCGAGATCCTACTTAAGATTCATGAAGGAAGGAAGAAGGAAGGAAAGAAGGAAGGAGGGAATAAGGAAGAAAGGAATGAAGAAAGGAATTGTTAAGTCCACATTTAGATTGAGATTGAGATTGAAATTGTTGGGAAGATAGTTAAGATGGTACTCGTACTCGTATACGCGTAGAAAGGAGGAAGGAGTGAAATCTGTATTTGTATTTATTGTTAGTGAAGGGAAGGATGGAAGGAAGATAGGTAGGAAAATAGGTACTATACTATAAGTAAAAAGGGGATTTTAAGTTAGGGTTTGGGGTTTGACTAGGTACCTAGGTACCTAGGTAATTAATATGATCTATGATCTATTTATTGGCGATTATTGGTTTTTAGGTAATTTTTAAGAGGATTGATGGTTGGATGGATGGTAGTAGAGGTTTTATGGGATGGGGATGTTGTAAGAGTGAGAGGTGATTAGGGATTTATTAGTTGTGCGGTGGAGGAGTAGGGGTTTTTCGTTGTTTCGGATCATTTATTTCATTTCATCTCATTTATCTCATCTCATCTCATCACATTACAATATACCTTCATACCTTAATACCCCACAGACTTTAGCGGATATAACTACTCCTCCTCATTCCCTCCTTGTTCCTAAATTCTCACGTACCACAGAGTACTGTACAAGTCCTTATTTCCACACTCAGCCCGACTATCTACATACAACAGAGTACTGTGGCATACTTATCGGCGTTCCGCCAGCTAGTTAGCCAGCCAGTCACCCGACCCTACTTACTTTTCCTAGCACCTAGAATGTACAGTACTACATGTTGTCCTTGTCCGCGAGGCTGTCTACACCTACCTTACTATCGCAACCCCTCCCTCTCTCTAGCTCTACCCTAACCTCATTCTTTTCGCTATTACTAGGTATTCCGTGTCGTTCGTTATTATTATCATATACCATCCATTTCCAATTACAAAGAAGGCCATCCATCCATAACTTCCTACCTATAGAAGGCTAGCTAGCTACCTAGGAAAGATAACAAGAGGTAGAGGTAGAGGTGACGTAAACGGGAATACCGACCGTATTCCCGTGAGTGATGGATTCTAGATCTATCTATCTATTAGAGAATTAGAAAAGCCTGCCTTCCGTACTACTGTAGCGTATAGTGAGAATAGGAATATCGCGTGACCGCGTATCGTAATTCTATCTGGAGGTGTGTGTGTGTGTGTGTCTCTTATATTATTTACGCGTTATTACGGTATAAGTAAGTAAGTAATATGAGAGAGAGTAAGTGAGCTATACGATCTAGAGGGGATAGGATAGATAGATAGGGGTGTTGTAGTAGGAGCTGGAGTAAGAGCGACTATATAGACGCTAGGCTAGACTAACTGCGAGGGTGGCTGGGATAGTGATGTCGTGTTGGTACTTTGTTGTATAGAGGAGTTGTAAGTAGTGTAGTGTACTTGTAGTACGTGGGGACTAAGGAATGAAGAATGAGGAATGAGGAATGAGGAGGGGTGGTTGGTGGCTGGTGGCTGGTGATATCTGGCAAGTCTGTTTTGTATTGATGTACTTGAAGGAAATTGGAAGGTAGTCTCTATTAACTGTTAACTTCCTACTTAGATTGGGATATTATATTATATTACACCATCTTGACTAAAATCATCTTGTCTTGTCTTCTCTTATCTTCTATAGACCATCGTTACTTCGCTTATATACTACTAGTTCCTAGGTAGGTAGGAATGATATTCTTCTCAGATATGAATGATTTCATTGTTATTATTACATTATTACACTACTATATAACCGCACTGGTTCTTCTCGTATTTGTATTATCTTGTCTTGAAGGCTTGAAGGCTTGAAGGCTTGAGGTATATAGTCTGTCTGTGTAGGAGGTCGATGGTTAACGGGACTGAATAAGATATTATTATTGTGTTGGTTTAATATAAGTAAGTATCTAAGTAGGTAGGTAGGTAGGTGTGATGATTTTTCCTCTTATTATTTTTTTTCGTTGTGAGTTGATATCAACTTATTAACTCGTTTTAAGAGAAAAGAAAGTAATCTACTGTTCTACTTTGAAGGAATTATAAGATATAAGATAAGATATAAGATATAAGATGATAGTGCCATAGTTCAAGGTATTGGGGAATGTTTTAAGTTTTTATTATTTTATTTCATTTCATTTCTCTATGTGCGTGCGACTCTCCATTATTTTCCTACCTAGACATGATATCATTATTCCGCCAGTCTAGTACATGTCCCTAGGTAGGTATCATGAGATTTTCCTCTCTTCTCAAAGAGAGAGAGAGGAATGTAAAGAGGAGAGATCGCCACTCAGATCTCGATTCTATCATCCCATCCCATCCGAAAATCACCATTGGGATCCGTTCAGTCTAGTTCATTGCATCAAAAAAGAAATAAAAACCCCCAAAAAATCCCCAAAAAATCCGCGCGAAACAAAAAAACCAAGTCTAATCACGCCCACTTCCCAAGCAGCGCCATAACACCACACCCCAAAAACACACTTCCCACCATAAAACTCAACCGTCTCCCATCCCTCGTCAACTCAGGATTAAACAAAAAATCCCTAGCAAGTAACTCCACCAACCCCGTATAAATCAATATACCAGCCGAAATTGCATCCAAAACCCCAGAAACAACATTCGCTGTGAATGAACCGGCGTTATAAGTAGTGCGTAAACCGAGACCGATGGCGATTGCGATGGGTGTTGTGAGGCCGTAGCAGGAACAGAGGATCCAGGGGAGATAGGATAAGCGTGAGGGAAAGGGGATAGAGGACATGCGGGCGCCGATTCCGAGACCTTCGAAGGATTGGTGGAATACTAGGACGGGGTAGAGGGTGGAGAATTCGGGACCGGTTGTTCCTAGGTTCTGGGGGGTGTTAGTTGGCTTGTTTTGGGTTGGGTTGGGTTGGGTTGGTGGTGATGGATAGGGGGAGGGAGGAGGATTAGGCGAGTTGAGGTTGATGTTGATGGGGGGAGGAGAAGCGAGGAAGGAGAGAGGTAAGGAGAGGGGGGTGAATAGTTAGGCGAGTTGAGGGTAGGGAAATGTGAAGCGAGGGAATGGAAAGGGGGAACGTACAAGACCAATGATCACACTATGAAAAATAACACCAAACTCCAAAATAAGGAAAGCCGCAATCTGCTGCCGAAAAGAACGTTCCTCCAAATCTCCAAGCGAAGGAGTCAAAGTATTCTTCTCACTATCATTATCCCTTCGCCCATGATCCTTCGCTTGTTCAGCAGAGATGACAGAATCATGGAGTTGCATCTGATCATCTTGATCTCCAGAATGAAGTTGTTGATGACCATGACCATGACCATGACCCATGGATGTTTGTCCATCACCAGGTGTCGCGGTAACGAGTTGCTCGACATTGGGATGGTTGTTGCTATGTGCATACCCATACTTCTTATTCACATATTGCTCCGCGAGAAAATCCATGATGAAGATGCTCATTATGGAAGTAAGAACAATAGCGGGACACCAGGAGAAATCTGCCCAATGACCTGTCATACCGACACAAGATGCTGGACCGATTTCTTCATAAGCGGGATCCAAAAGACTGTTCATATCGTGTCAGTTCTAAAATCCATCTTGAAATCATATCGGCGTAAAACTGCAGGGGAAAAGGGAAACATACTGAATAAAAGCAGTAGCGATAATAACACCAGCCCCAAAGTACCTCGCAAAGAGATACACATATTTATTCATCTTGAACCATGTTACACGCGAAGCCACGACGGGGAAAAACGTGAAGAAAGAGGAGACGAAGAAGATTACGAAGATTGCTGAGATGCGAGCGCCGATGTGACCGTCATATTCGTTTTCTCCTGCGTTGAGGGCGCAGATGATGTCTCGAGGGTCGGCGGTGGTCAAGTTGACCATGTTGGGGTCGAAATCGGTGGACATTTTGGATTGTATTGATCTCCAACCGAGAGATGGGTTTCGTTTTGATCGGGCTTGGGTTGAAGGGAAGCAAATGTGTAAGTAACTGATGAGAAGGGAAAAAAGAAAGGGACTATGTAAAAGTTGAATGTATCAACTGGAAGGTGCGAGGAAGAGGAAGATCAAGAGTATTAGTTGCGGTCAGCTAGTCATAGTCATAGTCAAATTTTGTATACTTAATCCTCTCTAATCCTCGCCAATAACATATCAGCACCAACCAGCGGAGGTCTCTCCTACCCATCAAGGTACTCCTAGGTACATAGTCCACGAAGATCCCTCGGATATGACGGTCCAGAGCAGGCGAATTGCCTGCGATATGAGTGGATCATTTGGTTGGTGGACGAGTTGTGGGATGGATTAGCGGACCCGATTTGAGTAATCTGAGTACCTTGATGGGTAGCAAAATGACGCTAACACAAGGTAAAGCATGAACCCATTCACTTTGACGAAAAAGCATGATTACGATGAAAACTCTTGTTTTCATGTGGTTAATGCTTAATTCAACTTCTTTCTGGTCATCTTGAAGCTTGCATTGGATGATTTAATTTGTTTGTGATCCATCGTGTTGTGGACTCTCGTTACACTAGAGATAGTCCCCCTTTCGCACCCATCCTCAAACTTCGTTTACCAGGTTCAAACCATCAAGTCAACAACGACCGGATTCACGCCACGGGAATCGTGAGAATAATTACCTAACAGTATACGGCTACTCCCGTTTCTACTCATCGGTAATGAATAAACCGGGAATAAATGCTGCCGAAAGTAGGCCCACGCTGCAAAGTCTGAAGACATTTTCTCGGTGTTCCCGCCCTAGCCGCAGCGTATGAGCTTGTCTGTCAACGCTTATAATTTGGAGAAAAGCTTACCTTCTTTGGTCATTAACAGACCAATGACAACAAATAAATTCAATGGGATTCGCAAGAGACTATAGACCTTGGCTCGAACATGATCTTCGATGATCCGCTCTCTAAGATGCGCCACGGTGGGGAAGTAAATCCCACAACAGATCTCGAAGATGCAGAAGCTCCAGAATGTTACTGCTTCGTCGTGAAATAGTGTTGGAATGAGGAAGCAGAAGCTTGAGATTATCAGAGTAAATGCAAGAAGTTTGGAGGATGTGACGACCCAACGACTTCTGGGAAGCGAGGAGTAGTGGATGAAGAATTGAGACCCTAAGATCATGGAACACATCATTACAGCAAAGATGATGCCAAATGGTATGTTATCACCATGGCCACCTTCCTCATGCGCAAATTCCAATGCTGGGAAATTGAGAAAAACCCAGAGAGACATTGATCCTTCAAAGAAAGTCATTACCAGGCAAAGAGCCCAGAGACGTTTGTCTGTGATGTGTTAGTATATCTTCAACTGAAGTGCCTCTCGGTCACTTGCCTAGTACGAGCTGAGCGAGTGTCTTTTTACCAGACTTATTTCCCTCAATTTTCTCATTCTCCACTGGCTCTCCAAAGTTCTCAGTCTGAAAAAGTCAGGAATTACTTGATATCAAAAAAGTATTACTCACCCACTTCCTCACCATCAAATCACCCCCACAAACCAACAAAAAAACCGCACAAACAAAAGGCGCCCTTTTAGTCTGCGTAAAACTCGTAACTTCCTGTGCAATCAAACCAGCTAACACCGCAACAACCCCATTAACCATAGTCATCATCCCAAAAACATCTTTCAAACCACCTGTCTCGTCTAGATTCTGTTTATGGAATTCACACACCACCCAGCTTTCAAAAACAACCGTCATCATACTCGTCGCAACACCACCAAGTATTCGTCCCGCAAAAAGGATAGGGAGACAACTAGATAACATGCTTAAACAGGAAAATGAGGAAAGGATACAGAAAATAAGAGCTGTGTATCGTTGGCCATATTTAGAGGCTAGGGATCCGATGAAGAGAGCGGAGATGGCAGCTGCTAGAAATCCAGTGATGAAGAGGTGGGTGACGATTTCTTCAGATATTCTCTTCTCTTCTTTGAATATGGTGTAAATATAGGGGTTCTACATACATCATTAGTACTACACTGTTTTCAACATGTGAATTAAAACTGCCAAGAAATAAATAATAGAATGTAACGTAACGTACCTGTATCCACTCCGACCCAATTACAAGAATATACACAGGAAAAAACGTCTTTTTCAGATTTCGCAACCCTTCCGAGTCTCTTGTCGCGGACTGCCCATCTTCGGGTCCATGTCGTCTTTCTTTCCGCTGGCGCTGCAGGTAGAATATCGCCACCACGATCGCTACTACGATGTAAAGGTTTGACGCGTAGAAAGACATGGTGGGAGGGAATATCCCGGACGTCAATTGAGGAAGGGTTGCTGTGAGCTGTCAGGTCAGGGGAGCCTTGAGGTAAGGGATGGGTGGGACGAGATGAGGTGAAAAAGGAAGCATTCCTGTCAGCCTTCCATCTCTCGCTTAAATATAATCCTTGCATGGTTGAGGGAGGGGAGGGGGTTTGATTGGTTCTTTGGTTTGGTGAATGACTAGATCAATACTTTCACGTGGAGGTCCCCTTTTTTCATTTGATACAAAAATAGAGCAATGATTTACGGGAGTTTCTCCCAGTTGATATTCAGGGTTTGATCAAGACATTCTGATTCCCGAAGGGAAAAATTAAAGATATCAGATTATTTCCTGGGGCTGAACGCCACCTGAATCCGAAGTCGTCTAGAAATGAGACATACATCTAGTAAAGCGAGTAGATGAGTTATTTTCTTTTGCTTCACTCAATATTGCTATCGTATCAATCAAGAAAAAAAAATGCAATGTAATCCGACTTCATCGTACACTTACACTTACACTTACATTTTCTCACGACATCATTCCCTCAAACAAATGTCCTTACTGTACAAGAACAGTACGGAACAAAACAAAAACAAAAAAGAATGCCACCCTCAACATCAACTCTCCTCCTCCTCCTCTACATAACCTCCGAAACCCTTCGCGCAAACTACGCATACCATGCCTTCCACACATACCCCCAAATCTCCGCCCCCCTCATTACTCTCCTCTCCGAGTCTCTGAAATTCCTCATCGCACTATTTTTTATCCTCAAGTCCAACAATATCTCCACCTTTTCCGCCCTCAAAAAATCTCTCTACAACCTGAGAGATGGGGATGAAATCGGGTTTAAAAAAGTGGGGAGGTACGCACTACCAGCCGCTCTGTATCTGGTTAATAACCTGATATATTATACTGTTTTACCGAAAACGGATCCGAGTTTACTCCAGGTCTGTGTTTTGATGAAAGTTCCTACGACGGGGGTTTTACATCATTTTATGGTTAAGAGACAGAGGAATGTTTGGGCGTGGGTTAGTTTGGGGGGGTTGTGTGTTGGTCTCGTTATCTTCAACATCCCCTCATCATCATCATCTTCTTCTTCGGTAAAGGATTTAGGGGGGATTGGGGGAAAAGAGGGTGGGAATGGGGGGATGCCGAATTGGATACTAGCCCCCATCGCCGGCTTCGCAATCGCGTGTTTATCAGCAATGGCATCCATCGCAACAGAAACCTCAACGAAAGTAGGCAGCTTCTGGGAAAGTCAAGTATGGCTTTACCTCTGGGGTGTACTATTCTCTATCATCGCATTACCTCTCTCACCCTCCTCATTATCCTCCTCTTCCTCTCCATCATCATCATCCTCAACTATCGAATTCGCATACACAGCGTCGCTTTTGGGACTCGTCTTCATTACTTCTCTAACGGGGATTGTTGTTGCGGTTGTACTTAGAGCAAGAGATAATATCCTGAAATTGATAGGGACGGCTTGTAGTCTTGTTACTATTGCTGTTAGTCAGTATATCTTGCTTCCGGGGTTGAGGGAGGAGAGTTTTACGCCGTGGAGGGTGGCTGGTGGGGGGGTTGTGGGGGTTGCTACTTGGTGTTATAATTGGTGTAGTCAGGAGGCATTGAGGAAGGGTGAGGAAGGGAGGGGTGGGGATGAGGCGTTGTTGGATGGGGATGTTGAGAATGAGGGGTTGTTAAGTCAGGAGGGGGAGAAGGATGGTGGTGAGATTGTAGGGGGTGGGGAGAATGGGGAGAAGGTTCCGTGGTCGAGACCTACGGTTGAGAAGGTTGTTTTTTGTGCGGTGATTGTTGGGATTGCTACGGTTGAGGTTGCTTTGAGGACATAAGAGGATTGGTGGAGGGAATCGGGCGTGGATTTGAAGTTTGTACTGTATATTAGATCTCTTGTGGAGAACTATCTCCAGTTATTTCAAGAATAATTAAATACCTACCCAATCATCGTAAAAAGTGCATGTAAGTCTTACACAGCACGTGTCAAGCATGTATTCGCGTAATTCATCCATCCCTCCTAATTAAAATCTCACAACGTTAGTCTATGGTATATAAACAGCGCTAAATCTAAATGACAAATACCCTCCCATAAATACAGCCCTTTAAACATTGGTATACCTACAAGATCCATCCATACACATATAAACAAACCAAATTAGTATTTTGTACATTCACACTCCCCACCATCCATCAAATCAAGGTTCATACAACGCCATAGAAGGACAAGCCACACCACCCTGCGCATGAACCTGATCCCAAAACTCCCACCCCTTCGGTGTATCCATGCCATTACTCCTCGAAATCTTCTGCTCATACTCCTCCCGACTCTTCACAGCATAATGATGCAATGCAATGCGATCCCGTGTCGGATTTCGTCCTGGGAGGTTGAGTTCAAAACCATGTTCGTCAACCGTTTTTGTCCCGTTTGAGAGATGGATTTGATGGACGCCCCATGTGCCGTCGTGGTATGCGGTTTTGCCAATCGCTTTGACGTTGTAGTTGTGTGTCTTGTCTCCGTCATCGTGGATGCAGTCTGTGAATGCTTTTCGTGCCGATTCGGGACGGTGGAGGAGTCCATTGGAGGTATGTGTCATCCAGCTTACTGCTAGGGCTCCGATTGTGCGGTTTTTGTCGAGACGTTTGAGGAGTTCGATGAAGGATTCTTCGGCGGTCATTCTGCGTATGTTGGTTAGTATATATTTGGAGCTATTTGCGTGTACAAGCGACAATCTAGGAAGCCCGTAGAATTTGTACGAACACAGCTTAATACTGGTTCTCTGCTTGAAAAAAGCAATGTTTAAGTGGAGAGGGGTTTGGTACTCACTCGAGCATCTCGTCTGCGTCTAGGAATCCCATCCAAGTATGTTTATCCCGGTATTTCTCAATACATTTGTTGTAAAGCATTTCCTGCATTACAGGAATATGCTCAGCCCGACTGTAATAATTGAACGTAATATGCTCCTTAGGAATCCCCCAATCGTTATAAGAGCTCAGCGGAGGCTCACTGCCATCATCCATAAGATAAAAGCGTCGAATACCCAGATGATGATAGTGATGAATCAGAACCTCTTTCAGATCCAGAAATTGGTCGCGGACCGACATACAAATCGCTACGTATTCGTCCTCCGAAGCCTTCGGGTACATCGCTAGATTCCCCTTGTGTACCGCATCGTGACTGTCGACACTGGAGGAGTAACGGTTTCCACCAGAACCCGATGGATTCGATCCAGAACCAGAGCTCTGCAAACGTTGGGTTTCGACCAATTCCTTCTTCCACGGCCCGAACTCACGGAGGACGAAATGGATAAGTATCAGTGTGGAAAACACCATGAGAACAAGTCCCCATGGTACACGATTCGACTCTCTCCTGAAGACCGCCAACATGGTTTATCCCGCTGAACTCACTCAACAAGCAAATTCGAAGGTATAAGCAGTTACTTTATTCGACCAAGAAAAAAGTGTCAACGTTTACGGTCATTCTTCCACCCCCCCTGAATGGATGATGCATTGGGCCCCAAAGTAAAAGAGCCATTTTAATCCAAGGAATATCCTTTTGAAAAAAGTCAAAGAATTGACTCCCCTCAGTCCCCTGAAGTAAAATGCGTACTGATCTGCTTAAAATACCTACAGACTAACCAAATGAGGGAAGTGGATACCCGGCATCCGGCATCCGACAATCCAGAGTGCTGAAAAGACTCAAGTAGGTTCATCCAAACACCACGCGCAAAGGTACGGATTATATAGAATTTGCTGTCAATGTCGATCTTTGTAGGTATCTCGATACGTATATAGTAGATATTTGCGCAGGTTAACTGCTCAACGCTAGGAAGAGTAATACGCTAATAAGGGTCGTTAATAAGGGTAAGGTGGCAGTGAGGGTGCGATAGTGAGGATGCGAGAGTGAGGGAAGATGGGAATAGCTTCAAGTTCTGCGTGATGAGCGCGCATTTCATATTTACAACTAAAACAGTATTAAAGTAGGAACGTCACTAGGTCTGTACGCATTTCAAGCCTTGAAGGGAATCAGCACCCATTTGAAGGGGACTCAAAAAATTCCAGACGAAAACAGTGCAACACCAAATCTAACCTGGGTCAGGAATGAAATAAGAATTGATCTGAGACATTGGTGGTCCTGTCTTCGGCGTAGACAGGGGGACGTGACAGGAAGTTTAAAGGTCGGTCGCAAGCAGGAATTACCCCTGAAATCAGCTTGGCGATTTCATATCCAACCGAGCTAACAAAACAGTCAGTCTCCAGACATATCGATAGCCCGTCTCAGCCACATCATCTATTGCCAAAAAGCAATACTTACAAGAAAAGAAGAAAAAAATGGAAAATGAAAAATGGAAAGGAATCTTGTTCGAGACTCTCTTACCTATCTCAATCTCACATTCCCCATAGTTCTCTTCCCAAATGCCCAAATGTCCACATCGTGAAAATCCTCATTCGTTTGACTCGTTAGTCTCTTGTTTGCCCGCAGTGTTGATAAACATGCGTCCCTCCAGCCTCGGAAAGATCCAACTACGAAAATGCATCCTCCCCACCCTCTGGCTCATCCTCATAATCTGGTTCTCCAAAACCCTCCTATCACGATCCTCACATGGATCCCCCAAATTCCCACTCAGCACCACGAATTCCACCCGTCAAGCATGGTACAACTACTACAACAACCTCATCCACACGCCCACAAAAAGCGATCCCAAGGCGAAAGATGAATTCTTATCGGTGAATGTAAGTACAAGTAATAAAGCAGCTGTCATCATCGAAACTAGACGATCTGGTGGAATCGTACCCTTAGTCCTTCATTTCAGCGCGGTCTTAGGTCCCAACTGGCCGATAATAATCTACACCTCCTCTGAAAACTTCGGTTCCTTTAGTACATCCTCCGCTCTCCTACGCTACCAAAGATCCGGACGAGTAATCATTCGTCCCCTCGCAGAAGGTGTATATTTCCCTAGTTGGGACTCCGTCTCCGATTTCTTGACTACACCTTGGTTATGGCGAGACTTGGCACCAGCCGAACATATTCTCATCTTTCAGTTGGATAGTGTTCTTTGTGCGAATTCGGTGAGGAAGGTGGATGATTTTTTGGAATACGATATTATTGGTGCGCCTATCTTGCCGAAGTTTGGGGTTGGGTTTAATGGCGGTTTGAGTTTGAGGAGGAGGAGTACTACTTTGAGGGTTCTTGATGAGTGGGAGTGGGCTGCGGAGGCTGCACATCCACCTGAAGATCAATGGTATTTTGCTAGGTGAGTGTCAATTATTACAATTCTCGCGGATGTTCGGCTAACTGACTAAATTCAGAATGAAAGATTTGAAGGAAAGAGAGATGGATCTTGGAATTGAGGATGGTATCAATTTGCCATCAGTAGAGATTGCTAGGACATTTGCTGTGGAAACTATCGATTACCCTCATCCACTTGGATTACAGTGAGTACTTGTGTGAACTCTTCATGATACTAGCTGATAGTTGAAATCTAGTCAGCCAACAAGATTTTTGTCGGAGCATATGATGAGTCTTGACGAGTGGTGTCCAGAGTATCGACTTGCAACGACCGATCATATTTCATAATTTGATGAATGAACGAACGATAACTAGATACATAGTATATTACTCAATGAATAGATGACGAACATACTACAAGACTTGAAGCTCATTTGTCTATCATAAATCAGAGTGTCATTCCCTATGTTCAAGATACGCGAAATGAAATAAACACAAGAAAAGACTCTCGATATCCACCTCCAAGAATACTCCATACGGGCTTCTTGAAATATTCTCGTTCCAGTATATAGGTAATTCCAAACTTTCCAGTAACGAGGAGATCAGTACCCACAGAACATGTAAGAAAGAAGAACAATGAGATGTAATATTTGATTCTTAGCTACCCTAAGTATACAAGTAAAAGATACCAAAATACCATTTTTAAGAAGGTCTTGTACAAAAGTAGTGGCAAGACCTAGAGTCCATTTTTTTCGTTCTTTATTTCTTCTTGTAGTCTGATGGACCGACCATCAACTCTGGTCGGACCAACTCGTCGAACTCACTCTCGCTCAATGACTTGAGTTCCATAGCTGACTCTTTCAAGGTAGAGCCCTTCTTGTGTGCGTTCTTGGCAACTTTGCTGGCTTCGTCGTATCCAATCTTGGAGTTGAGACAAGTAACCAACATGAGTCTGTAGAAGTCAGTCATTTGAGAATTGTAGTGCATATACAGGGCAAACTTACGATTCCTTTAGAATACTCTTAATCTTATCCTCATTTGCCTGTAATCCAACAACCAAGTTCTTTTCAAAACTCTTCATGCTGTCAGTGAGAATGCGGATACTGTGCAGCAAGTTTCTAATCATAAGTGGCTTGAAAACGTTCAATTCGAACTGTCCGTTCATGCCACCAATTGTTGTTGCAGCACAGTTACCCATTACCTGAGCGCAAACCATTGTAAGAGCCTCGCACTGTGTAGGATTGACTTTACCAGGCATGATACTGCTTCCTGGCTCGTTCTCGGGTAATGCCAACTCGCCCAAACCACATCTTGGTCCAGATCCGAGGTATCTGATATCTTGAGCAATCTTGAATAGAGAAGATGCAAGGGTGTTGAGAGAACCAGAAGCCTGTACAATGGCATCGTGTGCGGCAAGAGCCTCAAACTTGTTTGGTGCGGTTGTGAATTGAGTACCAGTCATCTTGGTTACCTCCTCAGCAATGGCCTCAGCAAATCCCTTGAAAGTGTTGATACCAGTTCCTACTGCAGTACCACCTTGGGCAAGTAGACGGAGGTCAGGGAGAGAGGACTCAACACGCTTGATTCCATAGTCAAGTTGTGCGACATAGCCAGAAAATTCCTGAGCAAGGGTGAGCGGGGTAGCATCTTGAAGATGTGTTCGTCCAATCTTGATGATCTTCTTTGCCTCAAAGTCATCAACCTTGACTTGGAGAGCATCTCGGAGAGACTTGATGGCAGGAAGAAGCTCATTCTCGATCTCAAGGACCGCGGCAATGTGCATAACAGTAGGGAAGGTATCATTGGAAGAAGCACTCATATTGACATGGTCATTTGGGTGGACTGGCTTCTTGCTGCCCATTGTTCCTCCCAGCATCTCAATTGCACGATTGGAGATAACTTCGTTGGCGTTCATGTTAGATTGTGTTCCGGAACCCGTCTGCCAAACAACCAGAGGGAAGTGGTCGAGCAACTTGAGAGAGGCAACTTCTGCAGCTGCATCTTGAATGGCTTTACCAATCTTCGGGTCTGTCGGATCGTAAGTTTAGAAGCATCATCGT
Source organism: Hymenoscyphus linearis (assembly GCA_900536425.1). Taxonomy (NCBI): domain Eukaryota; kingdom Fungi; phylum Ascomycota; class Leotiomycetes; order Helotiales; family Helotiaceae; genus Hymenoscyphus; species Hymenoscyphus linearis. Next base: position 99,625 of record UNPR01000166.1, on the reverse strand, counting down.
GTAGTAGAAGGCGTACCAAGTCCAAATTTCATGTTAACCGTGGCTGCAGCACCCTTCAAGATACCAAAAGCCCGCACAATAGGAGGGGGCATGCGGTCCTGGGGCTGGTTGATCTTGAAGTTCTCCAAAGACCTCTCGGTTTGTGCTCCCCAGTATCTGTCCGATTTCACTTGGACTGGCCCGAAAGCATCCGTCTCAGTTCTTGTCTCTGCCATATTGTATGCGGTTGCGTGGAAGCTTCTGCTGGTAAAGCGGGGTTGTAGGAGGGGTTTCGAGGAGCTCAATGTGCTTCTGACCGGGCTGAATCTTGGAGAGAGGGAGGAATTGGAAGCTGCTCTTCTCGTGACTGTTGCTTTGGCAGATACTGAAGTCAAAGATTTGAGGGGACCTGTTGATGGTCTTGATCGTGCTGCCCACAACATGCCACCACCTGCGCCTGCCTTTGTAGCTCCAGCATAAGCCGAGCCTCGGAGCATAGTTGCGGCTTGTGAAATTGATTGGCGTCGGGAGAGTATTGCCGTACGGCCAATTGAGTAATGATACAGTCTTTGGACCCAGACGAGGCCTTGGGTATTAGTTGGGCGAGGTGTTTAGAGATATGGGAACAGATTGAAAGAGGTTCAAAATTGCAAATGCGACAGAAATGCGAGTGAAGAGGAAGCTATCCAAAAAACTTGTAGCTCACCTGCACCCACAGGGTCCGGCACCATCCCGGAGAAAGCCGGGTGGTCCCGCCTCTTATGCGTCACCGAAACTTGGGGTCGGGCTATTTGGGGGTATGGGGGTATGAGGAAGAATTGTTAGTTAAATAGGTAGGTTACTCCGAGTAATATACAGCTATGTAAGTTGGTATTAATTGTTTACTTCCATCTCACGGGTTCTATTCGTCTTGGCCACTTGCAGCTGAGAAGAACTCGGGATGGGATTCGCTTCGGGAACAGGAACGACCACATCATTGTTTACTAATTTTAGAAAAGCATCATCTATCCAGCGTGGGTAAAGTAAATAATCAAACTTAAACATGAAACTACTTTTCAAAAAAGTGCAAAAATCCTGTCAATCTATCCACGACAATTAACAAAGTCATAGAATTCTGACCAATCAGAGACAGCTAGGGGCTTGCTCCTACAGTAGCTCTCCGATGAGCCTGCGATATAGTAGTCAAAAATGTTATCATGATCAAAGGTTAGTGATGAAGTCATCTACTAGTTGGCTACTCATTCACTAATGGCAATTGGCTTGGAGACATCACCGAAAAAGTGAATTATTCTAACCTAATTACATAATAAAAATGTTTCGAGAGATATCGGCATTTAGTATTTACTTTCCTCCGAAGTTCACTCAAGGAATTTTGTTACTTCGGATTTTAGGGACAATATATTAACTTGGGCAATTAAAATAAAGTAAAACTCGAAGGATATATTAATAGTAACTCGGGTATTTGTCGACTCTATAGCTGATTATAGGTACATACAGTGAATGTGAGAAGAAACAAACTCATGAATAGATAAAAACGCTACAACTCAACTCCTCACCACCTGCGACCCAAGTTAGGGAAGACTTCAACTTCCAGAAATTAGCATACATTATAATCATATTCATAACCTCCATTCAATCTAATTAACATTCATCCCGCCATCCTCAACGCCAACCAACCAACCAAGTCATCACTGCAACTCAGACATCGGACCTCGTGTATGATTCCCCTGTTGAGTCTGCGAGGGCTGTGATGCTACCTGAGGCGGTTGTTGAGGAGGTATCGACATTTCGCTCACAGATGACATTGTATTCCCCGTTTGATGTTGACTAACAACATTTGGCGAGGCACCTAAAGCATTAGGAGAAGCACCCAAGTTATTAGGGGGTGGTGTATTCGGATTAAGGGATTGGTTTCCAATCTCGCTAATCGTTCCAACAGGAGACCTCGAATTTATAGCACGCTGGTCGTGGATCGCGATTCCTTCACTGGGTGTAAGAGATCCACGTTGTGTAATAGGCGATACTGGGATCGTAGAAATCGGCGTGTTTTGCTGGGGTGTCCATTGAGGAGGAGGGCTATGTGGTGGTCCTCCTACAGGATAGACGCCAGGCTTTCCATCTTGCGCTTGTTGGTAGTATGCAGTTTCAGGAGGAGGAGGATAGTGCTGCTGCTGCTGCTGCTGCACCATTGGTACCATTCCTACTTGTCCAGGGGGTGGTTGCAAGTATTGTTGTTGCATTTGCGGTTGTCCTGGAGGACCGTATGCTGGTGCTTGTCCTGCTGCTATAGCTGCTGCGCGTGCCTTCTTCCTTTTGCGGGAGATCAGAATGAAGGCTACTACTCCTATAATTGCCAGTAGAGCGATAATTCCGATTACCACCCCGACAATCCATATCTTGCTCGCTTGCTTCTTGGGCGTGGGTGTAAAGGTGGGCTTACTTCCGGGAACAGTAACTGTGGGACGAACGGGAAATCCAGTCTCAGTTCCTTTTTTTTGTCAGTCATCATAGACTCCAAAAGATTCGGAATTATTGAATATACCTCTTCCAGTAGCGCTCACAGCAACACTTCGGTAAAAGCTTGTGGAAAGAAAGCTCGAGGCACATCCTACCCATTCCTGTGGTGACGAATCTAAAGCACTAGCAAAAACATAATCGGTATTGCATATGGACGAGGATGGGCTGTTGAAATTAGCTATAATTTCACCTCTCATCTTCTAACTGAATCGCATACCATGAAAATGATGCTCCACCAAAGTAGACATAATCGCCCGAACATCTGGTCGCATAATCCGAACCTGCGCATATAGACCCTGAGCTACAGCATCTTCCATATGAACCAGAGGATGTCCAGGTAGAAGAGAGTGGGCAATAAACGCTATCCCCTTTGGGCCTGAATTAGTTACTTCTTGGTTCATGATCGGTAAATAACATACAAGTTCCAGCACCGAAGGTGCTATAGTAACCTATTAATCGCTGGGACACAGCTTGTCTGTTATATAAAGGAGCAGGGGTAATTTGGGCATCGGCAGGAATCGCATTAGCAGCCACAACTGAGGCACCGAGAGAAAACAGTAAGAACGCACGCGAAATAGACATCGTGAATGTTCAAAACGTCGACACGCGAGGAAGTCAGGAAGCAACCAGAGGAAAAGAGAAAAGAATAACAACTCAGCTCCCCCTCGTCTTCTTAAATGATTATAGGTACCCTCGTGGAATTACCACCACACCAACAGATACAACACAGCCTTGACCATCCGGTGCTTTTTTTGCAGCCATGGAATACGATAGACGAGGCCATCCGAATGCAGCAATTCGGAGACCTAAATTTAGATCTAATGCCATGCCGAGATTTGTTGTCTCCAGCCTTGTACTCTCTTTCGTTGGAAGCCTGGATGGCGTTCCAGGGCATCAAATGGGCATCAGGCAAGATGGCGGGTGGTGGAGGTGATGGAAGTGCGGCTGAAGTGTGAGATTGAGGCTGTTGTGTTCCCCTGTGCCATACCATAACCTGGTCACAGTGACTACTAAGTTCCTACTTTTGTGTAAGACAATTTGCCAGTCAATGGCACTGTTTCAAAGCGGCCAGTTATCTAACAATACATAGTATATCCTCAACTCCACACGTTGTGGTGAAGTTCGGAATGGTGCCGTCCCCAGATGAAAAGAGTGGGTTCTTTTTGACGAGTTGACCCACCCCCACCTCAGGTCCTGCACAGTTTCGGAGATGTTCTCAACCCTAACCGAAGATCCATACTACCACCATGCTACCCTTGGGCGATGGAGCAAATCGACCGCCTACGGTAGTTGAAGGACTCATGAAAACAAGACGACATAGCCCACAATGATATCAACGACCCAGAGCTCGATTCAGGGTCGAAATGTTCGAGAGCTTTGTCTGTCCATATCAGAAAAAGCTGATGACGTTGCGACAGGATCAGATCGCTCATCGTGTCAATTCGAAACGTCCACCTAAAGCTTGCGTTCTGATCCCCCGCCTTGTCTTTGGTCTCCTTGAAGATATACTGTACAATCTGTATACTCGTACGCTGTTGGAAGTGAGGTAACTCTGGTGGTTGAATTCTTATGTGACGGAGTTTGTTACATCAGCCATTCCGTTAATGGCTCCCTATTTGCTCGTTAAGTTCATGCAGTCTTCTATTCCATTGCATACATAGAAGCTCCTCTCTTACCCCATTTCAGCTTCATTCTTTGTGTCCGCGATTCGTCAAGAAGACTATTCTCGCTCCAAATCTTCGGCTTGTACGCTTAGCAATCATTTAGCCTTTCATCCCATACACTTGACCCTGACAGGCTTCAATATTAAGTTAGAAATAAGCTAGATAGCGGGACGCAGAAGTCAAATAGTCAGCATCGTTCGCGTATCTACCAGTAGAGTCTAGAATAAGCCTAGAACGGGTAGCTGCCAGTCGAAAAGAGTTCATCCCATAAGACCAGGAACCAGAAATCATACTTTTTGCAAAAAGCGTGGTCCCTACATGCAGCTATTCAATTTTGGATTGGAATGTATCTAAGGAACCCATCTTGAACCGTTTCGCCACTCTTGCCCACTTTCATTTTCCCGTTTTTGGAAAGAATAACGAAGAATCTTGCCCATGTTCTATTCCTATTTTCTCGCAGTAATCTGTTGCAATGATTTCATTACTGGGAGAACATTACCAATTACACGAAGTCACCAAGCATGATCTTGCTATTGCTTCCATTGTTATTGGTTTCACTTTTGGAATAGGAACCCTTGCGACGGTAATTTTACATCCCACTTACCACCTAGCCGTCATATCTGAAGATTTACATTTCTCATCTCTGACTTGTATAATATAGTGGAAAGCAATCAAGCAGACATCAAGAATATATACACGATATGGAGCTGCGAAGCTTAACACACCATATATTGTAAGTGACTATTTGCTTGGTTTTTCATGGACCACCATGTTTTGCTGAGTCTGTATTCGTTTGCTCCTCGGCTCTATTTAGAATAGTTAGGTACTGACTAGGTGGTAGTGGATGATATGGCTAGAGATATTAGTATGTTGTGCCATGGCCATAATATCATACCTTCATTTGTACGGAATCATTCCACCTAGGTATATCTTACTCCATTGTAAATATTCACGGCCGTCAGCTGATATCGTGTCTTAGTTTCTTATTCTACTTTTGGAATCGTAAGTTACGCAAATGTGATCGGTTCCCTGTCACTAAATTTAAACAGTTGTCTTATGGTCTCTTCAAGTACAATTCTTATTACAAATCATCATCAATCGGATCTGTCTCCTGCTCCCAAACCGCAAAAAAGGTCTGCACATAAAGCTAGCTACCGCATTCATAATCACCCTCATCAACATATCAGTTTTCTGTATCTGGATCCCAGCGCGACTGCAAATTTCCGTGAGAATGGAGTATATCAATAACATTTGGGATCGTTGCGAAAAGATTATCTACTTAGGAGTCGACGGCGCCCTCAATCTATACTTCATCCAAACTGTTCAGAAGAAACTGATCAAGAACGGATTTGCAAAGTACGATCGTCTGGTGAGGTTCAACAAGTGTCTCATTGGGTTGTCGCTGTCGATGGATGTGTTGATTATTGCGACTATGAGTTTGAAGAATGGCTTTGTGTAAGCATATTATTTTCTACTTGATACAGCTAATAGTAATTTGGCTAACATGGCACTCAGATACAACCAGTAAGCACCCAGCGATGTACTTGTCACAGCCATCTAATCAGTTGGATGCGATCCTCATTACTTTCGCTTAAACTTCTACACCCACGCAAGATATCTCCTCATCATCTCCAAAGACCATCATGTCTCGCTCCAACTAACCCTTGAAAACCCACAGATTCCATCCACTCGCCTACATCGTAAAGCTCAAAATCGAAATGTCCATGGCCGACCTAATCGTCAGAGTATGCAACTCAAGCCAGGACAGACCACTACCAAACAACATCCACTTCCACCTCCCCTTCCACCGCAACCAAAGCAAAGGGGGCGTATCCTCCGAACGCAGCTCCAGCGCCATCGAGCGCTTCGATACGCCCACCCAAAAAGAAATCAAGAAGCCTGCGGAAGCATACAAAAGCATCACAGAGATAGGCGAGGGCCAGTTGACGGTGAAGATGAAGAGGGAGGTACATATGTTTGTGGAGGATCGGGTAAACCATAGTGATCATAGGAGTTTCAAGAGTTTTCGTTCTGGGAGATGGGGTAATGGCGAGGGGTTTGAGAGGGAGAATGGGGAGCTGGTGGAGGTTGATTTGAAGAGGGAGCAGAGTTTGAAGAGGGATAAGAGTACGAGGAGACCGTCGGCGGTGGTTGCGATGGGTGTTACGACTACTGTTTCGGCTCTTTACTAATCAGTAAAGCTTTCCGAGTTTACTTCGTGGGATATTTAGGCCACCGTCCATAACACATCACTACTCAATCTTAAGGTTACAATAGTCGAAGAGGCTAGCAAAATGAAGATACCAATAAGTGGAAGGGGGGAGGCTATTCTGAAATCAGGAACCATGGGAATAGTGAATGGTATTCATCATGGCTTGATGTATTGACACAGATATTGGAGACAGAAGTGAAGAGTGCTAAGAGGAAAAAGAAGAAGGTTGGGAGGAGGGAATGGATCATGAAGTCGCGAATGGGTTGAAACCCCTACAGTAAACCATTTCCTATTGTCATTAAATTAAAAAACTAAAGCCATCAATAAAAATATTCAGAACTATTAGCTTGATATCTGAAGATATTTACTTAGTTGAATTGGTTTCTCAAAACAGGTCGAATAACGATAAAGTATGAAGGAGGTTACGATAATTGTAGAGATATTCACTATTATATTTTCTTTCTACAGATACTGGATTCACTCACTTCTTTTTTTATTATCCTTGAAAAATAAATATTCACCTTGTTTACTCCCCCTTTCCAGGTATTCGCTAACCGTTTTTTTGTGGAGTCCAATAAATGGGATTACTCAACTTTCACATTTGGTTCAAAATTATTCTGAAGAATGGTCCAAATCAGTCCTTGACACAAACGCTTTCTATTTATAAATAGCAATTAAGTCTTGAACCAGGCAGACTAGTATAAAACACGCCTAGAGCTGAGCAGTAATTAACGGACTCTATCTCCCCAGAGTTTTGAAACTTTGAAATCGTAAAATCATAAATTTATCAATATGCAACATGGTTACATGAACATAGTATGCTAATCATATATAACAATCAATTCCCAAATAAATTATACATCCCAGTGACTTCAAGTCCGTCCATGAGCCCCTCCCCTTCCGTTATTCGGTGGCCTCGCATTGGGATTGCCTCGACCGACAAGTGGCGGAGGTGGCGCTGGTACTCGCCGAGGAACAATTGTAACAGAACTCGAGTATGTTGATTCGTATCCCGAGCTACTAGAATATTGCACTCTCACTCTTCGAACTCGTACGTAGACACACCAGCCTAGAAGGAGTATGAGATTGAGATGAAGTAGGAGTATGATTGCGATCGCATCGTTGGCTTTGACCATCTCTCAGGTTTGTTTTAGGCGGGAAAGTTTCGCGGGTGAGGCTACTGTAGCGTGGCGCTAAGGTTGGAGACTTTTGGGCTGGTTGGCTTTCGTACAGTAGCTTCTTTCGGGTTTAGGAGTGGTTTGGGGCCAAGCGGCCTTCTATGAGAATGGACTTTCTGACTTTGGGTTCTGTTAACCTCTGAAAAGGTGGAGGGGAATGAGGATATAAGGGGTTTGTTGTTTACCCCGATATTTGGAAGTCTTGATGACCTCGACGGCTTCTCACAACTTCGAGTGTCTTGAAACGTGTGGGTTGTCATCAAATTCTGTGCATACAATAAAACAAAAGTTCGATCAAAAGCAATGTGAGTTATGTGATAACGTTGTATGTCGTCGCCTTGCGCATCCCATACTCTTTAGAAAAGCGCATTCTGAGTACTAGCCCTGTTTTTGCCAAGTAGATGGATTATTGCGTAAACAAACAACTTACAATCCAGGGATGATACAATCACGGCAAACACGGCCGTGAGTGGTAGGGTGTCTCGTGGGTGTTAACCAGGACCAGGTCACAAACGGGATGCTTGTGGAGTACGAAGAACATCAAAACTCTACTCATTTTTTTAGAGCTCCCACAAGTTATTACAGGGTAATAGCAGAAACACGATTGTAACTCTTCAGAAAAGTACCCAGTTCTAGAATAGCAAGGCTGTTAATTGTAATTATTAACTAGAAAATAAATTGATCTCGTGATTCCTAGCAGAAGCTAGAAGTTCGATTTATATTCAAACTCTGCTGTGGCAGTCTCATACTTCTTCCCACTGTACATGCACAATTGTGAACTTCAGACTACCTGACTGATAGTCTATCTCAAGATCAAAATCCAATTTGTAGTACATTTTGCCGTCAACTCCAAGCTCTTGCTTAACGTCTTTCATCATGAATCTTACATCTGATTTAAGCTTAACAAGTATTAAAAGCTCTGCACAAAGATAATAAGTGGCTGTTCAGCTAAATGAGTTTCTCTCGCCCAGCGAGAATACCAGATTACCGACGATGAAGTTACGACAAAGTTTCGAGGAATTCGTGATAGTATTAATATTTGGGTAGATTAGCTTCAAGAGGCGGGGCGACGCGATTTCAAGGCCATATACAACAACTTCCTAAAACAGCAAGAGAGATTGAAAACCTTTTGTGACTTATGACTTGGGCTTCAGTGCTGGTTACCTCAATGAAAATTAGCGAGAAGAGCTCGGCAAGCTTGAGACTTGTATTTATATGATTTTAGCCTTTAGGTATAGTTGTTCTAAACTTCCTTCGGCGTAGGATATTAGATAAGTAATATCTATTTAGCTTGAAAGAATACTCTATTCGCTTTGTAAAGGTAATAAAAAGTAGTATATCTTTCTTATCAAGATAGAACGAAAATCGACACGCCCATGTGCTCAAGCCTTCGTAATACAAGCGCCAAACCCTACGGGTACCTCTAATATTCAAAAAAGAACTCCCCTGAAGGTTTTTCTATGGCACTAGTTTTGACCACTTCTAACTTTCGATCTCTGAATCTCATTCTTTAGTTCCGTCCGATTCCCAACAAGAAAGAAACTCTGAGAAGAAGACCCATCACTAAAGTTCCGTAGTTGATCCACTCATAGCTATTCCATGCCAAAACGTCAAGGGCATGAGCTGGAGCAATGGCGTAAACCGCATACACTACCAAGTAACAAATATTAGCTTTTCCCTTGCACTCGAAAATTCCACCAAAAACGGACGGGAGAAAACTAACAATGCCCAATATCACACACAGCCATAGCTGCCAAGGCAGTCTTCCAAACACTCTTCTCCTTTGTAACTCTCAAAACCGCACCCTCAAAGATGGCAAACAAGAGGTACAAGGCACCGATATTAGTCATCATCATCATGGTCAACGGCTCAATCTTGTATGTTTCGTCGAAAGTCATAGCGGCTGTGGGGACTGTTCCCTGAAGGAACTTAATTGGGTCGAAGGCGATGAGATATGTCCCTAGTGCAGCCATTGGGGCTTCGAAATAGAGAAAATAGATTGTGTAGATGACGGACATCCGAAGAGGGGCTTTTGGCGGCGCCATTTTGGAAATTGGGATTATGAGATACTGGGGTTTCGTTGTATGTAAGGTTGAAGGCGGGATTAAGGATGGGAAGAATTGAAAAAAATGAAATATCTACAGTAAGTTAACTGGGGTGATTGATGTCCTTTTGAAGCGGGATTTCGGAAGCTTGTGTTTTCCAATCACGTGTTCTCATTACATAGAGTTTCGGTAGACCAATGCGCTCACCCAATTTTAGCATCTAGCTTTGTGGGAAGGTTTATGAAACACCAATTTTCGGCCAAACGCGGCAAATTGATAGAAATAGTGGAAAATGTCGACGAAAGACAGGTTTGATGACAGTCACGTGAGACGTACATTAAGAGTTGCACAAAAGTAGAGAATAACCAGCCTGTGCAGACCTCATGCCAGAGTTTATTTTGGCCGATTACGTCTAATTATTGCGACAGAAGGATGCATCGACTATTATTTCGAGCATTTTTGGTATGTGCAATATTGAAGCGAACGGTTTTAATTTTTTTCGGCTTTTGATAGAATGACTGTCTAATTGCGAAACTGCCAACGAAAACCAGGGCATTATAAAATTGCAAGAAAGACAACGAACGCCTGGATTCGTACTTGAAAAATGTCAAATGATAAGAGTTTCTAATGGTCTCTCCTGCTGTATCATGCTTAAAGCTATTCTAAAATCCCAAAAACGAAGAACAGTTTTTTCTATCTTGTCTCATACTTCTATCATAACCGGGCCCCGTGTTCGCAATTGAGTTCTCGTCTTATCCTTCCCCATCTATATAATCTCTATTTGTCTTCTGTTGCGTCGTGGGCGACTAGATCTTTCTGGTCTACATATTCGTCTCCAGGCTGCGGTGCTACGAACAATTCTGGTTGCACCTTGTTTATGGTTTCTCGTTCAACAAAGCCGCTGGACAGCAATGATTGAACCAGAAGTTTCTCCGATGCATCCATCCTGAGAAGGAGTTAGAATAATCACAGATATCTAATACGCGAACTTACACAGGTTGGGTAGCCTTCTCGGAGCTCCATCGTTCGAAGGCTGCATTCAACACGACTAGAACAACATAGGACGATGAGATATTACGAATTGGTCCCTCTGAGAGGGAGAGGATCGCTCCAACAATCACAGCAAAGCTAATTATCGTTAACACACTAATCATGATACCGATATTAGAAAACATACTTATACATGGCTTGTGGAGAAGCAATATCGTCGTGGCTCGTTTTCATAAGTGGCCCAACATAAAAAATCAACAAACGTGTGTATACAAACGCGTTCACGGATTTCGTGGCAGACTCATGCCAATCCGGACTTTGCGAGTACAATGCAATCCCCGCTGCGACTAAACGAGATATAGATCCGGATTGGTATGAAGGTCGGGTCAGGATCGGAAAACCTCTAGCGAGATGCTTGACCAATATCAAGGAAGTAATCGACTGGATAAAGCAAAGACCAAATTCGAGGGGGCCAGCCATTGGTCTCTGCCCTGTTACAATAGTGAGGAAATACCATCGGGATATTTCCATAAGCCCGGCAACGATGTGAAACGAAAGTACCGCATTACGAAAGAGTTTAGTTTTTGTCTGAGGATGGTGGTTGTTGTAGTTTGGGGCGATGTGTCGGGTGTGTTCTTTGAAAAGGCTTGTGTATCCAACGATTGTAAACAAGCAAGTGATGATATCATAACGCCGCGGAATTAGCCAGCTCCAACTCGACAAGAATATATTTTGTGGTAGAGACATAAATTCAGAGAGTGATTTGAAACGTGAATAAATTACAACAGCAAATTCTGAAGATCAATCAGTGAAGAAGGGAACTGAAACAGAGAAAAAGGAATTCGAAGAGCGGTGGCTTAAATGTTGAGTGTTGGTCTCTCCGATCTAGTGTCAAATTAAAGCCGTACCCGCCACTCGCGACTCGATGACGGGATTGTAAGCCCAGTTCGAGAATAGCATGTGATAGTCGTTTGATTAGTATAAAACATTATCAGAAGCACTTTTTATTATAATTGTAAATATAAGACTGTAGAAGCGTTAGCCTAAACTCGAAGATTCAAATTGTTCCCATTTGAATGATTGCCTAATGGAAATCCTCTCCATTGACTCTTCGGATCTCTGAACTACTAGCGTTCAATTTCGGAAACAAGAAAATAAAATGGTAATCTAGTTACATCCTTTCACGATCCTACTATGAACCTCTGGGGGCACGGGGGTCTATAAAATGCCCCCTTACTACGAACCTCGCTAAATAGACCCCTGTCTATACCATATGGGCCCCGTACTTCCATAGGGTAATCCCAAGAGAAATGTAGCAACACTATAGGAGGAGAAAACACGGCATCTTTATCATCATACCACCTACTGTATGACGGGGCAAGAATAGGGCTCTGATTATACAAGTTGTCTGTGAACGTTGCGCCAAGATTGTATAAAAGGAAAGAAACTTTCTTATCTATTTGGGTGGGGCTTGAATTTGTATGCTCTCCCCTCGGCGGCGAACGAGTCATTTGGGGGTGATTCCACTCTTCAGATATCCTCTATTTCATCTTTCCGAGCATACCAATCCCGTAACAGCCCAAAGAAGTGGAAGTCGAGAAGATATAAAGATGGAATATAAAGTTTAGATGTCATATATCAAAATGACTTGGTAGTAAAAAAGAACATTCATACTCCGTATCTTCTTCTCAAAACATGCACTTGGAAAACTTGGAAAGGGGAAGCTTGAAGCAATATAATGTGAACGGGGACCCGCCAAGTTCAATTTGTTATACAACAAAGTTATATATCCCATAAAGCTTTACCCAAAAACAAAAGCAGTCTAAGAAAATGGTTGCCCAAGCATGTATACCTTATAACCCGCTCGCACCTGTTCCAAAACGAAGAGGACAATAAATCAAATCCCATAATCCCGAAACAAACTCCAAAGCATAAGAAATCCCTACAGACTTCGATCGAAAGTAAAGTAACAAAAGAGAAACAAGTGAAATGAAGAATGAAGAAGAAAGCGGAGAGAGGTTCTTGAGTTCCGCACTTCGCTTAAACCCTAAGCTTCCTGGCCTTAAGGGGAGTACTTGGACGTCTTAGGCCAGAGTCTGGCCTTTTGAATACGGTAGTTGCATACCAAGCATCCCAAGCCACGCAATTCTGTTGCATTTTATCAAGAGACGCAGTCACTTCGGGGGTATGAAGCTCGCTCTCACGCTCCAAGAACTGAACACCAAGACCCATGCTGATATGCCACGCAATCTAAGATTCATTTTGTCAGCCTCGAAGCGCTTAATGGATTTGTTGTGGTTAGGAGAAGACATACATGGCAGTGCATCAACCATGCCCCAGGGTTGTTGGTATAGATTGCAAGTACCAACCATCCATTTCCACGTAACATTGTGACATCTCTTCTCATTGGATTTTGAAAGTTCAATGTGGCTTTTTGATCAGCCGTGAAGGTTCCAATACCAGCGCCTAGGATAAAAAAGTCATGACCACTAGGAATTATTAGCGCGGAAACTATTGATGATTTCAGTCTTGCTTACTGGAGATGGATTGGGTGTGGAACAAGGAACTCGTTCTGAATTACCCAAAAATAATACTAAAAATTGTTAGCAAAAGCTCAAGGGTGGTTTAGAGCCAAATATTACCTTGTTTGCTTCTGGCATTCTATACACATTCAAGTGTGTATGGTTCATATCTGTGAGTTGGTCGCTCGTGCCATTTCGAACATATGAGAGAGTTGGTAGTGACCTGTGTCTACCAGTCAGCCTTGTGATCACAAAGAGTACTCATTGTCTTCGACATATTTGAGATTCAAGACCTCAAATCAGTATCTTTATATGCTTACGATACCTGAAAGAACCAGAATATGAAATATTGAAGAACACGTACCATTCTACAGTTATAGCGGAGTCGTTAATTGTCCATTGATTAATCAAGCTTGCTCCGTTGTTTGTTGTGTTGCCTTTAACAGTAGTAAGGTTGAGCTCTTTAGAGGAATCAAAGACAAAATCTGAATCAGGCACAGACTTGGTCAACAAAGGCGCATTGACGCTGAAACTAGGACCAGAGACGTCATTGCGGAAGGTATCTATGTCCTCACCACAATCTTTTGGCGCTACTGACACCTGGGTGGAATTGGGATTGATCAGAGGAGCACCCTCATAGTGAAATATGGCCTTTATCTTTGATTCAACACCACCAGCAGGGGACAACAGGTTTGCACCGCACAAACCCGCAGGTACATTTTCATCATCTGCATCAGAGGTATCTGGAACTGCTGCGCGGAACCAGAAGTTACTGGGAGTTGAGCCAGTGGTAAATAGAACATCGTATCTTTGACCAATTCCAATGAACAACCACTGAACTGTGCGTTGCTCCACTGGAACAAAGTCTGCGGCTATAACGGTAAGGTTGTGATTATCTAGGGTGATGTGATACCCGTTGTCCTGCATCTCATTAATATTGGAGTTTCACAAGGAGGAATCAATCGGAAGGAGTTAGAAAGGAGGACTTCCTCTCCTTCAACGAGGATATTAGACTTACCACTGCTGTATTGATGAGACGCAAGCGATAGGTGGTGTTGGTTTTCAACGGCTTTGTTGTAAAGTAATTTCCAGTGTTTGCATCAAGCTGCATTGACCCGTTTATCAGAGCGGATGGTCCTGGTGGTGGGGCGGCTCCCTCCTCTGCTGCGAGTTCAGCCATGTATATACTCTCATAGAACCAATCGCTGATTGTCATAGGTCCTAAATCTTCGTCATAGTTGGCAGAAGCAGGTCCATTAATAACAATAGCGCCTAAAACACCCTCACCTATCTACATGTCAGAACTATATCTCCTGCAGGCGAGCGGATTGAACGTACCATATTGTCCTGAGTAGTGAGAATGATACCAGCTAGTACCATGCTGAGTTGCTGTGAATTCGTATTGCCTAGTAGATCCAGGTGGAATTGGACATTCTGTCACACCGTTCACCCCATCCATAGTAGTTGTGTTTGCCTGAATGAGCCCATGCCAATGCATGCTCGTACTATTACATTTATTAGCATGAAAAAAATATAAAGGACGCGAAGGACGTACCCATTATCTGTCATATTATTGAATACATTGATAACCTGAAAGTGTTAGTATTTATTTCTCCAGTCAGAACGAATTTTGAGAAAACAAAAGCAGAAAACTGGGGAAGAGAGGTTACTAACAAATTTGTCTCCCCAATCAGCGTATAGAGTTGGTCCTGGAATGGATCCATTGACCATGAGAACATCTGTTTCGACTCCATCTGGGGCAAGTCGCCCAGCGGATACAACGAGGGTATATTCTCTGGTTTTGCCAGTAGAAGGCCATGTAGTTTCGGAGTCTGTTGAGATATCGAGACCTCCACACCACTGCGATCTGGTGTTGGGAGTGTTGCAAGTTTGGAATCCTCGTTGTTCCAAAGTTGATGGTAGAGCAGATGCACCCGCAAGCCCTAATGCAAGCGAGGCAAATAAAAACTTCGACCCAAGCATAATGAGAAGGAATGAGTGTTTACAATGAAATAAACGATTGAGTGATGTTGATGAGAATGAATGAGTGTTTACAATGAAATAAACGATTGAGTGATGTTGATGAGAATGTTTGAGCAGATTAGTGGGATGTAGAGAGAGGTATATATACGTCTTTTTGGATTATCAAGATATTGATGGCAGTGCTTGAATAGACGAGATTCTCGGTGTATTCTTAGTCGCTTGTAGTCATCTGGGGGTCAGTCCAAAACGGGGGAATCTGTGACAGGCCCACTCAGCCTTACACAGGACGACCTGGGTTGTCAATGGACCCCTCGGCACAACGATGGCTTTTCGCTTCTGGTATGACAGCCGCCATAACTAACGTAAATCCTTCAGGCCTCTTAGATTTTTGCATCACGAGGAATCCCACTTTTCCCCTTTAATTCAAAGTTAACCTTGTTTCCAATGACGAGAAAGGTAAGCCGACAACTCATCGCACGGAAGGTTTCTGACAGTAAGCTCTAGCCCTCGGATGTAAAGTTCAAGTCCTGGAGTTTCTCCCTGCTGCGTAGGTTCATTCGATCGCAACCTTGTAGAATGTAGAAAAGCATTCCTCCAGTCTTCTGCTGAAATCCTGATTCTAGGCTAAGAAGGCTTTAGGTGAGCAGTGATGCCTCATGCAAATTTCTTCGTATTCTACGCCGCAATACTTTAGCGAAAAAAGGTGTTGTTTGGTCACTAGACGCTTTGAAACGTCACTATGTTGGAATTAGCAATGCAATAGATGGCTTCTCTTGTATAGTATCCCGCAATAACGATTCCCATGACTGTTAGAGGCTTTGCAAGTTTGAATGACATGGTGTCCAGATATGGTATGAAACCAAATCAGACGAAGCTTAGCCACAAGACGGGCGCTTATGATGACGAATACTGGTTCATATGCGGTCGACTTTTTTAAAGCGGGCATGGCCTAATGAGGAATCTAGGGCTATTCCGAAATTTCTGAAGAGAAGTTCCCAGGTTGTTGTGATTAGACAACCCATCACTCCGCCTTCCTTTGCAATTCGTATTGTTGACTTCTCGTGTGATGCCCAGTTTGCACTGAATGAATTCTGCTTACGCGGCGTTTGGTCCAGCAGATGTTCCCACACATATTCATGGCAATACTGTAAATGAAAGAGAAAATTATCACTGGTCAACTCAAAACTGTCCACAAAAACTCTGACCAGAAAAGTTACTGCCTTCTTAAAACAGAGGAGCCGGGGATGATTTCACGTGGAGAATCGTGAGAGAAGGTTCCGTCTATCTGGTACAAGCCGTTGTCTTCCTTGTCGAAAACGTGGCAAGCAGGAACTGCTGTAGGAGAACCGATCCCCGTCAGCATCTTTCTCGCTTGATTGAATAGTATCCAATGGAAGTTGAGAATATGCGGCGCCTAAAGGAGCAATTCTCGTAAAAGTAAGGATACAAATGGTGCTGAAATTACGAGCGTAAGCATACACCCACCGGAGAGGCTCAACATACGCAGAGGCGGTGGCGCGGGAGGTGAGAAGGTGGGATGATGAGATGAATATTAACAGCCCCATTCACGCAAGGTCTTGTTATAGTTAGGGTTAGCGATGATCATCGTCAGCACGCAATAGCCACATGGCATCCGGTCAGCCAGTTGCCTGAAATGTATTTTGGGACGATTTCGAAACCAAGTCCATATTCAAAAGCCCAGTCCTACAGTAGAGCAAAAACAGAAGTGAGTATGTCCTAATAGAGAATTGTTCAGAATGAAGAGAGAGAAAAGATAATTGAAATAGTCAACCAAATTTTCTAGAACAAGTGTAATCAGAAAATCTAGGACGATTTCCTCACTTGGCATACATATACAGTAATAGTAGACGAGATATGCAAGCCCCCGATCTTGCATCTCGATTCGGTGTTCGACTATTGCCCGAACTCTCGGGAGAACCTTGTCGCTTCTCTGTCAAAATCTCACCCACCCATCGTAAAACTTTCTTTCGGTCCTTATACTGTAAAATATCGAGCCACATATATCTTTCTCATTATTGAAGGATGAAGACGACCATCCATGACTCACATTTGTTGGCAGTTTCTTCGTTGTGCCTCATCTGCTGACGATAAACAGCCTACAGTATGAGACAGCTTCCAGGATTTATTGTGCGATTCCACAGCAGACTCTTCAAATGATTCGGTCGAAAATGTGCGGCGCAATGGTACCACGAAAATGCTGTACCATCTCGCTTCTTCTCCGCATTATAATGTCTTCATTATTGTGAATCGCCGGTATTACCGGAAGCGCGGCAGAGCGGCTGAGCCGCGAACAAACGCGAATAGACCGGCGTAGCACAACTTCTGAGGCTGATGATGACCTTATACACGCATACTTCAGCCATTGGAGAGGCGTTCTTGACGACCTCCAGAAACGTGACCGGGGGAGCAGTCGGTATCCGCAGTTATACGACATATGCATTCGTCCATGGTTGTCTTCGAGTATAGCGCATCATCATACTCTTGTCAGAAACAGGTTCTTAACTTCTTCCATCCTTTTGATGTTCGTGTGACTCTTCGAGATAGCGAGATGAGCATTCGCTGTAATCGACACCGGTGTAAGCAAGCTGCAAAATATATACGGGGTTTGTAGGTAGACCTATGCTTCGCCACATCCTACCAAATTTATCGTCCACGGATTTTTTACCATTTCACACCAACAGATCCTTTACGGCGCCATGAATGGAGTCGCATAGATAAATTTTCAGTTGTGAGGTTGCGAGTATGATGGCAAGCTTGAACGTTTTCGACCCCTGGACAAATCCTCATCGGGCTAGCGTGGCCCGCGCCCTACTATATTTGGCTTCATATTATTTTACATGCTATTTTCCACTCTAAATAGGATTGGAATTACCTCATTTATTTTGTGGTATTTCCAAAGGGACAGGAAGGGTAGCAGTTAATAGTTAGCTGTTTAGCCTGTTTTATTGTTACTAGATTCCTGTTTAAGGTGAAGGTTAACCTATAAGATTGACTTATGAATTGAAACTAATCACACAATTGTATTGGGATATTGGGATATTATGAAATTTGTCTTTCATTCGTCTTCGGAGGAATAGACTATCTGGGTAAAAGTCTCCTGAAGCTTAAAGGAGAGCCATTTAATGACCCAAATTCCAATTCGCTAGATCAAATAGCAAGCATGTGCCCTTCACCCCTCGCTTGATCATGAGGTACAGGTAGAAGGTGACGTATTCAAACCGCTACTTTCAATGTTTCTTCACCCGCCATAATCCTGCATTTTAATAGAGCCAAGAGGAATTCTAAGTGTGATCTATTTCAATAAAATTTCTTGCCATCCTGCCATGTCGGCTCCCGTCTTTCTGTCTCAAGAAACGCCCGAAAGAAGCCCCTCAATCCTACCAAACCATATGCCCAATAGTTAACGAGAATGCAACAACGAAGGGTATACGTGGCATTTCGGGTAGGTAATAATTCGACATTTGAATCGATAATGCAAACCTCCTTATTCTGGCTGAAATTACTACAGTGATCTGTGATTTCCTCCCTCTATCAATCATGAAGCCTTCGGGTCCCTCGCTTGGCTCAAACGCAAGGCTTGTGACACCCAGGAACGTTTTTTCCTTAGGCGGACTTGATATCTGAAATTTCTCCGTATGCAAATTGCTTTGCATTACATGGCTTCTGACAAAGGAGGATATATACCAGGATAGAAAAGCAAGTGCTCGATTCAATTGATTCAACTGGGGTCGAGTTTTCTTCTTTTTTACTGCAAGCATATGCAGAAAACTCAACCACCTTTTTATCCAAGCTCTATTTGACGCTAGGCTCGTCAGGCTACCAAAGAGCTCTCTGAAAGGTCATTGTAATAGATAGACTTCCTAATGTCGCTACAGTCAAGTGAAAAGCACTCCGAGGTAAGTCAAGTGTCGGCTCCACGGCACTGCTATATTATAATCATAGCGCTACACTTGCAACGCCTTTACTTAGTGTGCACATGTAATAGTTTAGTTAGATACGAGACTATTACCTTTTCCATGTACACGAATGGACCCAATGGAAGGTAAACTAACAAAACGATACAAATAATGAACACAATTTAATGCATTGCTATCATAAATCGGGCGACAGGCTTCCACATGCATCTCTCGCCTACAGCAACACCAGTGGACCAGGTAATGGCAACTCTTGCTCGTCCCCAAAGACAACTGGGCGTTGTTTTCCTAGGAAACTAAAGTACTTGCTGAATGTTATTCCAGAAAGGTATAATGAAAGCTTAACATAAAATAAGTAATGCCGCTGTTATTGTCTCTCGCGACTGGGGTATCAAGAAAAGCTACCGTTACTCCATTAAGTTCATAAATCATAAACCCCAATTTAGAAGATCCAATTCAAAACCTTCTTTATCTTCCCCACATTAGTCTTTTCCTTCTCCATAGCTGCCAAATCCACGTCCGATATGGTATAAACATCAGTTTCCAAATCCATCTCTTCTAACCCCACAATCTTCGTTTTCTTGAATAATTTCCATCCGACATACATCACAGCCATGACAGCCAACTGCAAATAGTAGCTCACAAAATCCACTGCCGCGAACTTTGGACTGAAAGAACTCCAACCTTGAACCAGGATAATGACTATGTTTAGAACAACGCAAATCCATGGACCCCAGGGATATGTCCAATTTTTGAAAGGCAGAAGATGTTCTTTACCTTGTAATTTGATTGCCGCACGGAACCGGATAGAGGTTATACCAATTGAGACCCAGGCAATCTGATTCGAGACTCCCACAACATTTTGTAACCAAGTCCAAAGTTGGCCTGCACCTATGAAGGATGCTCCAAAACACAGGCCCGCAACGAGACTGGTAGCTAACACAGCAATCCATGGGACTTTATTTCTGTTTAGTTTTCCAAAGACTTGCGGCGCATGACGGTCGACTGAAAGGGCGTAGAGTAGACGAGTTCCAGCAAACAGGGCGTGGTTTCCGGCTGAGATGACGCTGGTGACGATGACTGCGTTGATGAAGCTGCCAGCTGCGCGAGCACCGGCCTGTTGGAATACGAGAGTGAAAGGCGAGACAGCGCTGGATCTTTGCTTGAGGCCGGGGGTGTTATAAGGGACATTTAGACCAATGAGAAGGACGGATAGGATGTAGAATATCAGAATACGCCAGAAGACATTCTTTACAACACGCGGAATGTTCTTGGTCGGGTTTGCAGTCTCTCCGGCGGTAATGGCGATAGATTCAGTTCCACCGTCTTATTAGAGAATTAGTTAATTGCAATCATATTCTTGTATCGATGAAAACTTACACGCAAAAGCTGCTGATACAAACACGGAAGCAAATCCACCTATTCCACCTACGAACTATATTGTAAGGTGGTTAGTATATTCTTCAACATGTGGATCTTCTCAAAAATCTAAAGATTGTCCATAGATTCAAGAGAAAAGCGACAAATTTGTAAGGAGAGAGAACGTACTGGTGCTTCACCAATGTTCCAGTTTATACCGCCAATGTATTTCTTGTCGATGTTCCCACCACAGTTCACTGCGATTCCAAGTATGATGAAAATCTAGATACGTTAGATGGATATATAGCAGTAATTCTGATCCGAAAGCCTACTGTGATAGTAATAACTTTCAAAAGACACAACCAATATTCAATCTGTTTATCAAGTCAGCTATAACTCAAACTCAAGAATCAGGAATATTACTTCTCCGTATGCCCGAACAGTAACAATGTTGGCCAAGACCAAAACAAACCAAAAAATTAAGCTTAGTGCCCAGGCGGGCATATTTGTATCCCAGTATGAAAAAACCAACTGGAGGGCAACTAAATCAGCTGCTGTCGAAACGGCGTCGTTAAACCAATAATTCCATGTCAAAGCGAAACCAAAAGCATCATCAACATATCTTCCAGCAAATGTACAAAAAGATCCAGCAATGGGCACGAACGCAGCCATTTCGCCAAGGGCCAACATCGTCAGCAATACAATACCACCAACTATCAGATATGCGATGAGCATCGAAGCCGGACCACCTGTAGCAAGAGACCTTCCTGTACCGAGAAAAAGTCCAGTGCCGATGGTTCCTCCAATAGCAATCATCTGGACCTGGCGAGCAGAAAGTTTTCGAGCCAGCTTGTCAGCAACAACTGGATGCTGGCCATCATGATGGTACGGGGTATCTGGCGAGGCATTTCCTTCCAGATCTTTGGTTTCGGGGTTGTATGTTCCACTGATTGTGTGGACATTATTGGTGTCTGAAAATTGCGACATGATGACGGTTAGTCCAAGATTTGAAGGCTCTGAGAGGTGGTACTGAAAAAAATCAATATCGCCCTAGTCATGTGGAGGCTAAATGTCCATTGCACGAAAAATCTATGCCCAAGGAGAATAGAGAGACATGGAACGAAGCAAAGGCTGGTACAGGAGCTGTGTGGAAAGGGAATTGCAAGATGGACGATTACTATATATTTGTGTCTATAACAAATTTCTCGTCAACGGCGTCAAGCTACTACGCGATGTCTATTGCGTGCTTGACAGCCTAGCCAGCTTCCTATTATGGAGCACCAAGACCTGTGGGTGCTGGGCACGTTGGCTGATAAGATGGTCACTGGATGACCTGTGCCGCTTTGTTTTTGAAAAGGCCATGAATGGACTGTTGAATCAGCTATTAAAAAGATTACGGAGTGAATGTTGTAATTCGTGATTTCCATCATAAATATGGAATATGATGACTGGGATGAATAATCGTGACATTTCTAGTTGAAGCCAATTTGGCGTGGATGATCCACTATAAGTTCGGCACAGCTTGCCGAAAGCTCGGCAGTTGATAGCTTCCTCATTATCCTATCTGGCTAGTACAAACGGTATCGGTTTTAATGAAATGAAATGTATAAACACAATTATTCTAGAACTCTAAAACAAATGGAGCGAGCAAAATGATAGGTCTAGGATGTTTCTTGAGATACTGAATTCACTTGGGTCCACAAAATAAACATTATTTCACTGTAACCTTACTCAAGTACAATATGGGGGTGCCGGAATTCACCCATCTCCTGTAAACGTCAGCTTACTGGGGATTCGCTTGTATCGAGAACCTTTATTTCGAAGTCTTTCGCTGCGTTCTCTTTTTTCTATCACCTATTTCTGTCACGGCGAGTTTGATTTACTTGAACCAAAGCGCTACCAGATTATCGAAATCAGTGCCCACCAAGTCCTCCACCTTCGTCTTTCTCTCCGTACCTTTCCCCGGAAATCTGATCCTTCCCTCGACCATCTCTGTATAACCTTTTATTTACCCTCTTCAGCTCCTTATCCGCCTCATATTTTCTATACAATACTCTTCAAATTCAAATTCTCGGAAGATAGAACTTAATTGAACTGCTAAGCGAAATAACCAATAAAAATGCAGTATAATAATATCTGTAACTACTACGTAATGCTTGTCAATTCCCAGTCCCAACAGCCTCTGATCTCGTGTCACATTTGAATCATTCTACTTCCTCTAGTTTGCATGCCTCTCAGTGCCCAGTTAGCTGTTCAAATCTCACAACTCATCCTTCCCCTTATTCCCACCACAACACCCCTTCTTACAAGCGCCACCACACCCAACACTAGTAGCGCTAGAGAATCCAGGTGCTGGGACACTCGGTTCCCCATGATGTTGTCTATGTCCAAATCAGCACTCGGTCATTCTCTTCCCCACAATTCTCAGACTCACCCATAGTAACACTTTTTAGTCCTAGCCTGGTAATCCACACTATGACATGGTACGATCTTCCCACAACTATCCATGCAATCTTTGAAAGTCTCTTGGGTAGATGTCCAAAGAATCTTTGTTCCGTGTCGTTTACCACAAGACATTCTGAAGTTTTCTCCGCCTTCGGACTCGTAGACTAGACCGTCGCTTATGGGACAGCTGGTTTCACAGAGGGTGTGTGGGAAGGGGTTGTCTTCTTCTGTTGCTGGGGGGTCTATGGTGTAGGCGAACCACTGTTTTGATTAGCTTTGCTCTAAATGGATTGCCTGTGGATTTGGAGAGAAAACAGAACCAGAGTACTTACATGAGCACAGGTGGTTGATCCTGGTCCTTCGCCGTCAGCGAGAACACACTGGTAGTTGGTATATCCTTGAGCTCCTGGAGGGGCGATGCTGCATTCAATCAGTAAGAGAAACGGTAGTAATATTGGCAAAGCCGCCATCTCTGGAGCTTTGCGGGGAGAATAGTCACATACTAGTGGACAGAGATACAGCCATTCTTGTAATATGTCAGTATGTAACAAATACTGGATAAGCAAGTGACTTACAGTTTGACTACATTTAGTCATACAATCTGCCCAGGTGGGAACATTGTCATATGTGGCTAAAGTATTGCCCTGAGCGTGGTAGCCACATTGGAGTTTGTAGTATGTTCCTGTAGATCTTCCGTCAATTCTTGGTCTTGTTACTGCTGGTAGTTCAAGCTCAACATACCGTCATCAGTTTTGAATGCTTGGCCATCAGTGTTTGGACATTGGGGGTTTGTTGTGACCCTTATGTTAGGATCTGTTGGTCAAGGTCCAGGGCCGCCAGAAGGGGGGTTTGTAGGTGGGTTTGTTCCAGAAGAGGGGCTTGGAGCCCCAGACCCAGTGCCAGAGGACGGGCTGGAGCCGGTTCCAGATGATGGCCCAGCGGCCGCTGAAGATCCCGAGCCTGTTCCTCCAGTTCCTGATGAAGGTCCAGGTGGTGCTGGGTTAGAAGACGGCCCTGGTGGCACAACTTTGGAAGGATCATCTTCCAGGTATGCGTTATGAGTACCAACGACGGCCCGTGTGCCCCTCTACGTTATTCGGTCAATGAGTGCACCGAAAATGAGAAGCTTAGCGCTAGAAGAAGAAGAAAGACCTTACTTGTCCTGTACTTAAAAGCATACATGTTTTTGATTCAAAGGTGTAATCGACACCTTTACATCCAGTTGTAACTCCGCAGACGTCAATACAAACACCAAAATTTGGTCTTGCGCCTCTGGACAACACGGTGACATCGGCCGCGTGGTCACAATTGATCTTGAATGTGTTTCCTGAGTGATCTGGTTAGCTCCAAAGCTGTGATGGAGATATCAGAGCTCATGCCTTTGGTGTCAGTCCTGTATTTATTGTTATCGCCGGGACAGGTTCCGGGATTGTTGGCAGGTTGCTGAGCTTGGACGAGGAGAGTAATGGTAGCCAAAACGAGGGCATATTTTGAGAAACCCATGATGATGAAAGATTTCAGATGAAGTTGTTGGAAACTCTGGTGGTTTGCCTTTGTTGGCGTTGGAAAAGGGGCTTTCTTCGATATATATATGATTGCTGCCAACTCCTTTCCAGTTCCCATTCCAGTCTATGACAAGTGTCAGAACTCCTATGTGGGGGGTTGCGATGTTCCATTCCGATAATGGAATGAGGGTAGGGAGAAGGGGGAAAACGTGCAAGATAATGGTCTTTTAAAGGATGATATTCATAGTAATGACGCTGGATCCACTTGCTAATAGCATTGTGGTAGAATACATCTGAGATTCAGGCCCGATTTCGAGACCCCGAGACATCTCGATGCATCATTTTCGTCATCGAGACTTATTAGAAATGCTGGAAGGAATGGATCCTCCCTAGTAACAAAACTTCCTGAGCATATAACCCAACGATAATGTGCAAACCTGACTGCCATCTCCAAGCTGGAGACTTTTTCTTTCAACAAACGTTAAGATGCAACTCAAAAATCTCGTCCTTGCGACCCTCGCAGCAACTTCCACTTCTGCGTGGCCCTTGGGTAATGGGTGCCATTGGTATCTCATTGCTATAGTCTGCAAGGGACCAGTGCAATCTGGTGCGCCAGCGGTCGTCCCAGCACCACCCCCAGCACCACGTAGGCTTTTATACCAGTTTTGCACAAAACAACTTTGGCTGACACTTTCAAGCTTGCACAACTTGCGCTGCCCCTCCTTGCCCCGCAGCGTGTACACCATTTATTCCAGTAGCACAACGCACCATGGGAGCGACAAACTGTGAGTGTCTTCCTCATTAAACATGGAGTCTGAAAACTAATCCAGACAGGTCCCGCACCTCAGTATGCCCTTTTTGGTTCCACTGGAAACTTCCAGTGCTGTGGGCCAGCCAATGATCCAGTTACTGGATTGGGTTCTTGTTAAAGTGAGGAAATGGAAGGTTCTTGTGAAGGATTGAGGAGAATTGTGTACTATGTTGTTTCCGAATTGCGAGCATGACAAGAGAGAAGCGTATTATTAGCAGAACAGGTGTTGAGAATGAACTGAATATTATTAACCCTTCAACGATGACCTGTAGTATGAAGTGAAAGCTTCGTGAACTCAGTACTGTACAATATGCGGTGAATTTTTCTAAGAAGAATGATCAGGAATAGCCCCCTCGTTCAGTATCTACCAGTATCGTTGTCTTGAGCAACTGGATTGTAATGATGGTGAGTGGTTGAAGAGAGACATGGCGGCCCTGACCTAGAACATAAACTATTGATGTGTGGTCTGATATTCTCCGAATGTTGTTATTGTCCGAGACAGTCTACAGGGAAAGATCAACGATATGTGCTAGCTCCCGATGAGTAAAACAAGGCGGTAGTAAATATACCCCATTCGCGTAACTTGACTCGAAGTGTTTAATTGTTCTGTGGTATTTTGGAGCTATTAGTCACAAATAAATAAGATAATTAACCAAAGCTTTAAGGATAATTCAAGTAATTTTTCTCCGAAATTTGGGTTATTATTACCCTATAAAGGACGAGGTATAAGGGTACTATACTGCTGCTTTGTTTGCCCAGCTATTAATAGCCCTTTTCTAGAATTCCCAAGTGGGATCACAACTGACTTCAAGTAGGTACTGAGAAACAATTATGTAACGGTAAAATGAAGCCCTATAATTATCAATTTTGATGGAATGTAATAGTGATAGGTCGTCAGAAAGCAAACACATCAAGGGAGATTGTTGTAGAAGAGGGGTGAAGCTAGTGGAGGTAGAGGGGAAACCTGCACGTGCCATCCCATGACGAAGCTTCAACCTTCCCAGCTCTTCCCCAGACATCACATCCATTCTCAACAACCGATCTATGAACCCCCCATTCACAGCCACCGACACCTCGCGCGCCGACTGTTGACCATTGGAACATTCTGCAGAAGTCGGCGATTGTGCATCATGTGGAACGATGAAGACAATAATCCCTATGGCGCCAGTTTTGAGCGTCGCGACTCAACAGCCTCCTCTACAGCAAACGCCAACTCCCCCAGTTCTCGTACGTCGATTCTTCCTGACTTTCTCTATTGCCACATAGCTTCGTAATGTGGCAATCGATACAGCTCGAAGATGATCATACTGACAATGAGTGGGACTTCTCAGACGACTACAATGGCCCCCGCACCCCCTCCACGATAAGTGAAAACGATACAAAGACGACCAACAACCCTCAGCAATACGATCGCGATGCAAGCGATGACGAAAGCGACGAAGAATATGGCGGAGCAAGTTCAGCTACAGCAGCCCCAAGGAGAAAGAAGGGAGGTTATGACAGTCGCATCGAGCAAATACTTTACGAGAACCCGGAGCTTCCAATCTTGATTGTGGATGCAGGCAAAAGCAACGAGGCCGGTGGGAAGTATATCGTGTATACCATCAGGACAGGCGTGAGTTTTTGAGTTTATGTATAAGCCAAGGTCGAATACTGAATGGTGTTACAGGACCTTGAAGTCCGTCGAAGATACTCAGAATTTGCGACCCTCCGAGACGCTCTCTCCAGACTACATCCAACTCTCATCATACCTCCAATCCCAGAAAAGCATACTATCGCAGATTACGCCGCAAATCCAACCAAGGCGAAGCAAGATCAACACACAATCGATCTACGGAAACGAATGCTCGCTGTTTTTCTGAATAGATGTAGGGCAATGGACGACGTGCGGAATGATGGCGTTTGGTGGAGATTCTTAGATCCAAATTCAAGCTGGGTAAGCTATCAGCCCGTTTCCCTGCTTTCTGGAATTTTGCTGAATTTATATAGAACGAAGTTCTGCATTCACACCCAATCGCGAGCATCCCAAAATCCATCCTGAAAGCCCCGCCTCTCGATGCTGCAAACCCCACACCTGCCCATAGTTATCTCCCGGTTCCAGCACCATCCGCTAGGCTCAAGGGAACCTTGTCGAGTAATACAAATGCACAAGGCATGCCAAGTAAGCCTACTGAATACCAAGCAAGCCCATCAGCTGCTGCCCACACGACTCCTGGAATTCAAATATTTGGAAGATTTCCTCCTGATACCCAAAATCTAAGCGAACAAGAACTTGATCCGTACTTTATAAATTTTGAGGCTTCTTCTAAAGAGTTGGAAACGCTTCTCACTGGACCCATCGAGAGAGTCAATCGCCGAACTTTGACACATCTTTCGAATATGTCCGCTGATCTGTCCGAGCTTGGAGCTAGATACAATGGGTTTTCTCTCTCGGAACCATCGCCGTCTCTTGCAGCAGCTATCGAGCGTGTTGGTCAAGCAGTAGATTCATCTTATATTGCAACCGAAGAGCTGTCGGGATCACTAGGTGCAAGTTTTGCTGAGCCGATGCGTGAGAGCTCTCAATTTGCCGGAGTGGTCCGAAGTGTACTCAAATATCGGGTCATGAAGCGAATCCAGCAAGAAATGACGAACGATGAATTAGCGAGGAAGCGAGCAGCTTTGGAGTCGTTTGAAACCAGCGAATCTCAGGCGAAACGAATTGATCAATACCTGAGTAATAGTGCTACTTTAAATGATCCTCGAAGATCAAATTCTTCCGCTAGAGAATCTCCAACCTCAAGACGAGAAAATGCTCAAGAAGACACTGCGTCCATTGATTCAGACTTTCCGCCCACTCATGGAGATGTATCGAGTACTCCTTCGGCTGCTCAAGGTGCACCGGAGGCTCAATCACCAGTTCATCGCAAGAGTTCAAGTGGAAATTTTATTACTAACAAAATTTTTGGCCGAATCAGTCATGCAGTGCACGGAGTTGTGGATGTCGACCCAGAAAGAACAAGACGGGATCAAATCGGTAGGACGAGAGAATCGATCGCACATCTAGAGCAAGCACAGCTTGTTTCGGCACAAGATGTTAAGGACGCAAGCGCAGGAACCTTGAAGGATTTGAAGAGATTCCAGGCTGAGAAGGAGGATGACTTAAAGCGGTATATGGTGAGTAATGCAATATTGCACTTTCTTGATAAACAAACTAACCTATTGAAAGCTTGCATACGCGCGAAGTCAAATCGTTTGGGCTAAGAAGAACAAAGAGACATGGGAAGAAGCCAAGGCAGAAATTGACAAGATAGATGAGAGCTGACGACGATACTGATGATTTGGGCATGTTTAAGGTATTATGATGTATTCTCATGAATATGGAGACACCACGAAGGCGTTATGGGGGTGTAATTAGCTAATGACAAGACGTAACTGCTGGTGCAGTAATAGACATTTTTGAAAGTAATACCTGGATGTGAAGGAACTCTCTTCTTTCCAACGTCAAGGGATGCATTGTTTTCATATCCTTATTACATGATTTCGTTCTTTCACTTGGTACTCGAGCACTTGTATATTTTTCCCTTCACAAGGAACCTCGGCTTGCTGCAAGGCTGACAGTTTACCTAACTTTACGGTACCCCACAGGCTTGGCGCTTTCCTGGGGAAATGACGTATTGTACTAACAAGCCATTCTTTGGACGACTACTCCTACTGCACTAACAACTTCCCCTCACCGCAATAAAAGAACCATAATGGTTTGATTTGACTCCATAACAATTCCAATTCAAGTTCGACTATTACAAAAACAATTCGACCTACAAATCCTTCAAAATGGCCAACATCTACAACAGCGACCTTGTAAGTCTCCCTTGACTCTCCCCAAAGAGAATTATAGAATTGACACATGCCAAAAGGACGCCTTCGACCTCTACCATAAACAACAACACTCTCCCTTAACCTCCATTCTCAATGGACCTGCTCTCCCAGCCCTGGGCCACGCCCTGGCTGGCTCTACAGGAACTGCGATCTCTAATATCGCCATCTACCCACTGAGCCTGGTAATCACGCGTTTGCAAGTACAACGCCAACTGCGCAATTCCTCCTCAGGCAGGAGTGGCGAGTATAAATCCGTGATCGATGCTTTCACAAGGATCTATGAGAAGGAAGGAGGAGTACAAGCGCTGTACAAAGGTGTGGTCACGGATACGGGGAAGAGTGTGTTGGATTCCTTTTTGTTCTTCTTGGTGTATAATTACTTGAGGACTGAGAGGGTGAAAAGAAATGGGGGAAGGGGGGGTTTACCTGCTTTTGAGGAGTTGCTTGTTGGTAGTATGGCAGGTGCTGCGTCTAAATTGTTCACCACGCCGATTGCGAATATCGTTACCAGGAAACAAACAGCTTCTCTTCTTTCCTCGCGATCAAACTCCAAGTTGAGCTCGAGAGATCCGACGACGAAGGAAATTATCGATGAGATTAGAGAAGAGAAGGGACTTCAGGGGTTTTGGTCAGGGTACTCGGCGAGTTTGGTACTGACGCTGAACCCGAGTATTACTTTTTTCCTCTATGAGATGTTCAAACGGACGTTGTTGCCAAGGTCTAAACGCGACGACCCTGGTGCGCAAGTTACGTTCTTGATGGCTGCTATCAGTAAAGCTATTGCATCGACAATCACATACCCCTTCTCGGTGGCCAAAACGCGAGCGCAAGTTTCTTCTTCCCCGCCTGTCGATCCGTCCTCAGCTTCGGAGCTCAAGACAGATCTTTCGTCTATCGAAAATAAGACGGATGCGAAGAAAGCTGGGAGGGAAGTCAAGAGGGTTTTGAAGAGAAGCACAGTTTTCAATACGATACTTAAGATTTATCGGGAGGAGGGGTTGGAAGGTTGTTATGAGGGTGTTTGGGGTGAGATTCTGAAGGGCTTTTTTAGCCACGGAATCACGATGATTGTCAAAGAACGAGTTCATCAACTTATTATCCAGGCATACTATTGGGTCCTCAGATCTCTCAACAAGTACCCATCTCCCTCCGAACTTGCGAGTCAGGCGAGTCAAGCTGCGGCTTCGACTACGAACTCTATAGGGGAAACGGTTGTGAGTGTTGTCGCAAGCGGAAAGCAAGGTATTGATGGTACGATCGAAGGGGTTTCCAATGTTGTTGCGAATGGGACGAAGACGGTCTCTGGTAATGTCTCGGATGGGGTTGAGAGAGTGGGTAATCTGGGTTCCAACGCAGTCTCCGGCGCCATCGCGGGCGAAAAGCTCGCTAGTGAGGAGGCGGGACATCTTTTGGGGAATGCGAAGGAGATGTTAGGTGATAAGTTGGTGCAGGTTGGGAATGAGATCAAGACTAAGGATGAGTAGGTGTAGGCTCTTGGGTTGGAATCTTTTGGGATGGGATTAACAGTTGTACGATTTGGGAAATGGAATTTAGGAGCGTGGGTTTGATCGTGATTATTTGGAATGAATAGTAGTAGAATAGTATGCTATAATGCTTGGTATTATTATTTCTTGGTAGTTGAAGTTTTGTTTGTTTTTAGTCCTAGATACTTTCTACAAATGCTTCTAGGTCAGTTCGCAAGGCAGCTTCAATCAAATCGTGTTATAGTAAGAGATGTGAAACGAATGATTAAAAAGAGAGGTAAAGCACTCAGATAATAGCAGTGAATTTACAGAAAAGAAAAAAGAGCATTGGCAACCATTGTCTCGACAGCTTGTTTCCGCACTTTTACCGAGGTGTTATCTACAACGCCTACCTAGCAAAAGTAAATTATCGCCTAACAAAAGAGAGAATAGAAAAAAAATGTAAAAAAATGTAAAAAATGAGGGGCAAAAGAAACATGGCTCACAAATATCACATCCTCTACTAGAGCAGAGTAGGGAGTGTCCCCGAAGGGTGGACTCGAAACTCATCTTTCGCATGGATAATACCGTTAAGCCAAGGCGGGTTTGTTTCTTAGATACCACTCCGCTTAATGTTATTTATATACCACTGTCAGAGAGACCGGCACGTGACTAGTACCGTGTTAGAAGGGGATATAGGTGGCACAGGTGGCATTCTCTTCTATAGAACAGTGCTTCACGCTATTTCCATGCGCCCTTGCTACGCGATGCGTTATTTTTAGTGCGAAAACTTTGCTATGTCAATTTTTTATATGGTCCTTGCCTGTATCAGTCTCTACTCGAGTATCAAGATTACCTAATGAAATGTTGTTCACCACGCCTCGCGGCCACGTACGTTTCTCGTGGGTTTGCTATTCATAATATCGTAACAGAAGCTAACATAAAGAATCTAGGGAGGAGATCATACTTCCTAGCAAAAGAGCAGCCAATTAAGTCCTAGGAAGTTTCATTGACGAAAACTTCGTACGCAGTTAGAAGTTCATGTGGGAGTTGTGTCTACACCGATCAAAGGTGAATGATGAACTTCTCCAGGAATGTAAGTAACTACTCCTGACAGTCGTACAAAAAATGAAGTTTATACCTAATAGAATGATAGATATCCCATGTCATGAGGTACCACCTCTCGAAATCGAAGCAAATCTCCCTCAAAACATCTTCGAGCAATATCGGGCTTTGAACATGTACTCCACATGGCACCAAAAGTGCAATGCAGTGCATGCTCACACACCTTCAATGATGATAAATTTACATGTGGCCAAGCTTACTCGAACACAAAGGCGTCGTAAGATTATCAACTTAAAAATTGAAGAGATCCAACTCTCCCAGGCAAAATTGTTCAGAGATGGTATGCGCTCGGAGGCAAGACGTTTCAATGAAGATTCGAGAACGAGTACGATGTCGAGAACGAAAGTGGGGAGGATGTCGAGTTGAAAAAGGTTCGAAAACAGTTGGAAAGGTTGGAAATTGAGTACTCGGAGGAGGTTGTGTCTGTCACATCGGAGTATGGATTTGTTGATTTACCATGGAATGTGCATAACGAGAACTGATTCTCGGACCTAGCTCCCGTTGTTTGCCTAATGTTTTGATTACAATAGAGACTCTCCTTTGGTACTATAAGCCTTCGTCTCATCACTTACACATTCCTGAAAAGATTCGGATCAATTCTTCCTGTCTTGAAGGATATCAATTGATATCCAACGACTATAATACATCCACTCCTAGCACTGAAAGGCAACCCCCTTCCTCTCAACAGTATTCCCCCCCGCCTCCGAGAACCCAGTCCCATCACTCCTAATCTCCACCAACCCCGGCGTGATCTTCTCCTTCCCCTCCTTTGCTTTCTTTCCCCCACTTGGTCGTTCCGTAATATCTGCCTCACAAACATAACACACAACCAATCTCTGATCCACATCCGGTGCATGAGGATCATGGACCCCAGAAGGCGTCATGAATTTACCAACGCAGCTTTTACAGAGAACATGTCCACATGGTTTCGCGAGCATGGCTTTGGATGTGTTGCTTAGCACTTTTTTGCAGGAGGGACAGATTCTTTGAACTGTGGCTGTGGTAGTATCTTTCTCTTCGGTGAATTTTACGGTCACGAGGACATGAAGAGAGTAGTAATGGGGCTTATCTTCTTGGGAGGCGGGGCAAACGGGGGACAGTTTGACCCTTTTTGCGATGTTGTGGAGAGTTGAGTTTGTGTTTGACGAGGGGGTAATTGATGGAACCCAAAAGGAGGGCAGGGTAGTTTTCGCGGCCTGCAACTGATATTAGTGTGACGCAGAAGAAATCGAGAGATGATCGTACCTTTTCATCATCAATTGCCTTCCTGGCCTTTGTTCTTTCTTCTCTTGCGATTCTGAGGAGTTCATCCTCATCGAGCTCAAACTTTCGCTTCTCGCCTCTCTTCCCTTCTACAGTCTCTTCGACAAGAATCTTTCCTTTTTCTCTGCCAACAATTTTGCTGGTCGAAGAGCTTCCCAGCTTAGCTTCTAGCCCCATTTGAACCTTCTCGAATTCCTCAACGGCTCTTTTCTTGGCTTCATCTTCAGCACGATTGACATCTTCATTTGCCTCCTTATCTTCAGCTTCCTGGACCCTTTCAAGACGCTTGATACCTTTCTTTTGGGCTAGGATATTGCTTAAAGCGCATTCCCTGCAGAAGATATCTCCGTGGGAACATGAGACCGGCTCTCTGGCTGGAATGAGACATAATCTGCATGATGCAAATGGTAGAAACGAGTCTCTGGAAAGGCGCGCGCTCGTTGAGTTCCAAGCTGATTTTGCGAGAGATCTCTCGTGTGACGTAAAGACTGCCCGAGAGGTATTTCGTTTGCCTTATATTATGTTAGTAATATCTCAAACATGCGATTGATATCTTCTTACTGTGCGACATTATGTTATGCCTTTTCCTTTTTTGTCAGATGAGCTGAGAATACAGCTCACGCGATGCTGTCATGATTCGTTAGACTCGAGGCTATGAAATAAACCTAGAATGAGAGACAATTCCGGGTAGCGGAATTGGAAGTGAGGCAAAATAAGCCTTGATAAATATCGCAATGAGAAATCATAAGAGTCCAGGTTGTTTTTAAAAAACATAAATGTAAATAGTCAACAAATATGTCGCGACAAAATATGAAGCCGCAGATGAAGCTATATCGACCATGTTCCTTCCGACAAGAGAGAAGCAGAAGCTACTTACAAATGGAGATTTATTGTCGGTAGGTCACCCAAGGGAGCGGATCGGTACGGTCTTGAGGGTATCTATTTGGGAGATTGCTAGGTTGTAATTTTTGTAGAGGCTGAGAGGACCCAATTCTCCTTCGAAATCGATATTTTGATGACGTTCTGAGGGAGATCAATTCAGGGAGCTGTAAATTGTTGCAGAATATATACTAGCGTCAAGAATGCGCTAGTCCTAAACAGGTAACCCTTTCTGTCTGACTCACATTCACCTAGGGAATGATTCCTGGCAACATAAATTGAAATATGTCGTTGAAAAGGGCACCAGCCTCAGCGCACCCCTGCACCGGCAGTCGGCTGAATAATTTCTCTCTTCTCACTGACCCCTGAAAGACTCCGAGTCCAGACCTCGGTGACGTGGGGATGCCCTGCTTTTATTATCCATTATCTAGAACACCCAAAACACCTACTTTCCTTGACCTCGAATCTTTCCTATCACCACTCTTTCCCTTTCTCCCCCATTGCTACTCTGCGCTGTACTCTACTCCTTGAAGTCGATATGAAATAGTACTGTACTGCATATAAAGACGCTACCATGTCTTCACCAACTCCTCCGTCGAGTCCCTCACTGGGATATCGCACAACCTCTACGCTGGTAATGGGAATTACGGGCGCAATCGCGAAGGGCTTTCTTTTTGGGTTGAATAGAACAGAGACGGTTGGTCTTGACAAGTTTCTAGAGACCCTGGATAGTAGAAAAGATGTCCAGGGAAGAGAACGAGGTTTGATTACAGGTATATAACCCCGCAACCGCAACCGCAACCATTGGTAGAAATATAATTGACGAATTGGAATAGTGTCAAATCATGTCAGCGTGTACGTTTGGAATATGCGATCCCTCAAGCCTATTTGATCTCATGTTTGTTCTGCAGAATGGACGATCCTTTAATATGGGGTGTGCTGCCTCTGAAATACGGCTTCAATCCCTCGAATCTAAGATGGAGTTTAGGAAGCTACGATATCTGCTTCACAAATAAGTGCATATTTCTGCCTCTACACATCATTACAATGCTAACAAAAGCGCGTCTTGCAGATTCCTTACCTCCTTCTTCACCTACGGACAAGTGCTCCCCACCCACCGGGGCGCCTACTCCACCTACGGAACCCCCTTCCAACCTACCATGACCCAAGCAATCCGCCTCCTCTCCTCCCAACCCTTCCCAAAGACTTCCACAACCGCACGACCAATCGTGACTCTCAAAGACCCTCTATCAACCGAGTCCCTCCTCTCCGATCCCTTCACCTCGGGCGCTTTCACATACTCCACAAACGGCCAAGACTCCTTTATCGCTCCCTCTATATACCCCTCCAATAAACACGCTTGGATCCACATTTTCCCCGAAGGTCGCGTTCATCAACATCCCAAAAAGACCCTGCGATATTTCAAATGGGGGGTGTCACGTTTAATTCTTGAATCTGATCACCTGCCTGAGATAATACCTATTTTCATTGACGGGAACCAAGAAATTATGCACGAAGCTCGAACCTTCCCACGTTTCATACCACGGATGGGGAAAGACGTGAAGATTGTATTTGGTGAGAAGGTAGATGGGGAGAAGGTATTTGGGGAACTAAGGGATAAGTGGAAGAAACTCGTTGAACTGCAAAAGAAAGCGCTGGACAAAAAAGGCGTTGCGCAAGAATGGAGTATGGGCGAGTTGACCGACGGCCTCAAATACTCCGCTGAGGCTCAAGCGTTGAGAAAGGAAGTCGCGTTACGTGTACGCATGGAAGTTTTGAAAGTCCGAAGCAGTCTAGGATATCCCGACGAAGACCCCAAACAAGGGCTTGCGGAAACTTGGGCTGAAGAAGGTGGGAAGGCACCAGGGAAAATGAAGGATGGAAGTTGGGTTGGGAAGACATAAAGGAGGTCTCGTTACGCTATAAATGATGCTATGCGGATACCGGAGTTAGGGGATTTGTATACCTTTGCATTGTGCATGTGCATTCTTGGAGTTCTGGTGGCTCTTTTTGATTTAGGGAAGCCCGTCTGCGAGACGGAATTGTAGATTCTTTCGACCTTTATATCCTAAAAGCTGAAAAGTTTCCTTGAAGAATGAACGGTATACATTGTGATATGTTTTAATACTGTGAATTGGCGATTACTGAAATCCGGATTCGCTGGGGTCTGGCGCTACTTGTAACCTAGCTCTACTAACGCTTATGAGTGAGTACCTAGTTGTTTGGGTTGTGGATGTCTAACCCACCCTCAAATGGAGGAGAAGAAACAATAAGAACTGTGATCAGACCCCAGAGCAATACAAAGGTACCTCTTAAAGATTGGTGGGAACGATAGTTTCCTGCTCTGATTCTAGTTGTAGGCCCCTCTCCAGTTCAAACTCCCAATACACAGATAATGAGTTGAATATTTCGGCGTTTTTCTGCCGTCTCAAATCGCAAGACTCTCACGGAATGGCTCGATGCATGTCAGAGGAAGTTGCACCCCAGGATTTTCCTGTAGCATATCTTACATACTTTTGCCATGGGACCAACCTTTTCCAGAACCGCGCCGTTTTCCAAGCCAACACCGCGTAGAATCTCGCCGGTTAACCTCGCTCACTCTTTTCTATTCGACAACAACTTATAAATCGACAGCAAGAAAATCGATAGCCCACTTGAAATAAGCAGTATGTATAACATGTCTGTCTGGTAGATGGTTTCAGAAATAAATGCAAGAGATTTGAAATCACGAGCCACAAGAGCCGCTTCGTGCTGTCGCGAGAAGTGACACACCAGCCATCATGTTGAAAAGAGGTGGATAACTTTTGTTGTTGGTGTCAGTCCTTGACTCCTTCGATGCTTGGGCAAAATTTGAAGATGGTGAGAGGCCAATAATGGGAAGATAAGAGTGAGGCCCATCCAAAGGTTTTCTTCTCTCAACTGTGTAACCATCGTGCGCATTTCCTACATTACCATGAACCCCAATTTCAACCTAGAGCTTTGCATTTGAGTCACTTAATGGGCAAAAGATATATACGTGATAACGATATTCTTCGCATAATATTTTTGGCATAAGGCGAGGAGAGTCCTTGTCAATCTACGGAGCTACACAGCCACCACCGCCATCTGCCGCACGCAAATTCGCGCCTCGCTAAATAAGGAAAAACAACAACACCACGACAAAAAAGAATTTCAAAAGCAACACAACGTCAAAAAGCCGCATAAAAAATTGCCAAAAATATATTCTGAGTGGCAAAAGAGTTCGGACCCTCCCGTCCTACATCTCTATTTTTCCTTGTCGAAACCAACTTCCAGTCGTGCTTTTCCTTCCGCTGGGGAAGGGAGCGTTCCACTTTACCAGGTGGCCGAACTGGCGGGACACTTCGCCGAGGCCCATTGGATGATTTGAGGTGTGTTATTTAGGGGTTTGAAAGGATTGGTGTGGGGGTATGTGGTGGGGCGGGTGTGATGAAGCCACGGCAACCACGTTACCGCCGATGCTCCAAGGGGAATGCAACAACGATTTTATCGCAGCTGAGTCCGCAGGTCATCTCGGTTGATACATCGACTTTGCGACATACTGCTTCGTTTTGCTGAAGACTTGACAGTGTCTGTAGGGTGGTTGACCGTGACCGCGAAGACAACACCCGCCTAATGGGAACTCTTGTATTGAGTGTTTCCAATACAAGTTTGAAAAGAGGACTAATTTCGTTCTATTGATACAAGTAATATGTAATTCTTATGTATTGAATCAGCTTGCAATACTCAAGATGCTTCCATACAACTATCTTCACCATATGTTTTATCTCTTGTATTGAAACAACATCAAATATGCGTAGATTTAAGGCTGACAATTATCTCCTCATTGCTAGCTAGGAATAGGCCATGGAAGGATCTTACTGATTCTCCCTGTTTGGACATATATCCACTGACTTTGATCCTGTCAGTTACTCGTCGGGTAAAGAGCGGTACATCCATGGATATGGGGGGGACCGCGAGAGAGTGAATATACCAGGTCACGAGAAAAGTGGGGCGCGCACTAAACGACCTTCAAGTACCTAATTAAGACGATTCCTGTCGCCTTCGGGCACTGTGGAGGCGACTGTGAGGAATCGTGCACCGGCACGATTTGTCTCCTTTCGTTGAAACCGATTCTTGCGCTAGCGGCTAGACAAGCACTTCCAGTCTTTATGACTTTAAAGGCAAAAGGTATGCCCCCTTCCACGAACTTCGCTGAGGACTAGACTAGTTAGAGATGTAGGACCTGAGGGTCCGAACTCTTTTGCCACTTGAAAATATTATTTTGGAGTTTTTTTTTTTGGATTTTTGGACTATTTGGGAGTTGTGCTACTAGGCCGACCCCCCGCTCCCCTCCCCACCCCCCAAACCTTTGCACAATTCCCAGCGCTATCTCATCAACGAACAATTCTATCCTGTAACAGCTCGGTATCATTCGCCCATACCAGTCTGAGCAGCAACCCTTCTTTCAAAATGTACCATTCTTTAAAAGCCTCGATGCCGTTAAAGATATCATCTACGTAGAAAGAACATCGCGGAAGCTTATTCTTCGACGGCAACCAACAGAGATGGTCGAGCGAGCTACAAACGAAGGAATTCATCTTCATCGCTCCGGAATGAAGTTGCAACCGCAATTCTCTTCTGCTCTTCTCGACCCTTCCTAGTCTCTCACACATGCATGGCCCTCTTACATTAGGGGGTTTCTTGCCTGGCTTTGGCAATACGCAGCCAGTTGGCTGGTGGCTCAACATCACCCTTTCATTTATTGCTTCCATGTTTGTGACATATTGGTGAATCTAATTTACCATCCTGAACTTGCATTTCGAATTCTCAGCATTGCAATTTGAAAAAGGAGAGTATAATGTACGATAATTTCCCTTGCGCTCTAGAACAATTAGAGTACCGGTCTCAAACTCTTGCGAGTAGACGAAGGTTGTTGCGGAAGGAGGTATCCACAAGTAATCTATGATTTTATCTTGGTGGGTGGTGAGAAAGAATTCGTCAGACGAAGCACTATTCAGCACGGAACTCGTTCTCAAAATACCTTCAGTCGTTGCTATATTCATTCACTCTGTCCACCACAAAAAAGGTAAAAAAAAGAAACTAAATCCCAATAACATACCAAAAAAACTGCAAAAAAAACCTCCAGCCAGGTTCAAATACCAGACGAACTGAGTTTTTGATTTTCTTTCTCCAGTGCTGGGCCCCTACCCTCGTAAATACATCGGCGAAATAGTTGATGTGTGTGGCGCTTATGGGTGATCACAAATTAACTGACTGCGCCAGGCGGATAGGTTTAATCCCAGTTTTAGTGACAGGAAATGCGGTATTTTAATATCTCCTAGTCTCGACATATGTACTTTTCGATTTTTAGGCTTACGATATCTACTTTTTATCTTAGGCCTTGCTCGTCACAGGCTCAATTTGGCCTTCTAAGCTTTTAAAAAGGGTCAAAAGGCAAAACTGAACCTATAAGGAGCAAAGTCCAAGACAAAAAGTGGATATCGCGGAGCCAAAAATCGAAAAGTACATATGTCGAGACCAGGAGATATATAGAAATTTCCCTTAAACTGCGGGTATTTTCGGGGACTACCACTAAAACAAAATATGGTCGATGAGCTCCTGAGGGTCGATAAAGATATTTATGAGCACTGGAGAGAACGAAGACGCATATAACCTGGCACTTGGCTTTGGGGAGAGTAGCAAGCATTCAAGGCTCAAGTAGAACAGAGCAGATTGCATTACTGCCCCTCACAATCTTGACCTAAAGGTTTTTTAGTTCATGGGATATGTGAGTTTACAGGCGGAACGGATTGAAAGATTCTGAGATTTGGCTTGATATCATTGTAGACGTTTTTGATGCTTTGAACTTGAAGTTGACGGGACAACAGTATTAGAGCGTAAACCTCGTTTGTTTGCGAAGTTATTCCCCT
The DNA here is from genome assembly GCA_900536425.1 of Hymenoscyphus linearis. Lineage (NCBI taxonomy): Eukaryota > Fungi > Ascomycota > Leotiomycetes > Helotiales > Helotiaceae > Hymenoscyphus > Hymenoscyphus linearis. The sequence continues at coordinate 59,962 of UNPR01000166.1, read as the reverse complement.
TGTGGCGCTTGGTCTCTTTGCTGAGGGAATCAATCGCTGTCCCTTCTTCTATTTCTTGCGGGAAGTAATCAATTGGTCAGAAATTGAAATATACTGAGAATGAAGGTAACTCGTAAATGTCGATTTTCAAATAACCTCTCGTGGCCTTGCTGTTTCTCATGTTTGGTATTGTTTTGAGTGGAATTGGTGGTTGGTGGTTTGTAAAGTTGGCGTTATAGAGGGTTGATTACAATATGCAGCAAAACACCATAGCCATCCTGTCTCATTCTGTACGAAGAATAATAGCGAAATCTAAGTTTCCCAATGCCTTGGATTCAGGTTAAGTTGCCACGGCGTGGCAAGGTAGTCTGTCGCATTGAAGCTCGAGCATGGGTTTACTGCTCTTCGCCTGCAAATTACTGGCTTTTTCACTTTGGTACACGAAGGAACATCATAAGTATAGAAATGACCTTTACCAAGAATTTGGGTCGTGAAAACAAACCTTGTATATATTTCCTGAAGGAGGGAGCTTTCGTTATCTCAATATTCCAGCAATAAGCTTCGTGAACGTTACATGGATACTTGACTCCACCTCCTTTTCTTTAGAGAACATCGGTACACCCCTAGTATAGAGCGCAATTGACTTTGATACTTCTGAGTGGCATGGTCCACAATTAGGACATATATTTGGCTGACAATAGCAAAAGCAGAGAAACCACTATTTCGTGGGCTGTTTGCTGTCGCGAGCATCACCCAAATACCTTCTCAATTCTCAACAATTGATATTGAAGTTTAGCTGCAAGCATGGCTATAGCCTCTCTCTTGTGCCCTTGCTATGTCAAGTTGAAAAGACGTTCTTTCTTCGACAATAAAATGTAGATCGACAGCAAGAAAGAATTAAGCTACACTACCAAACGATTTACTTCTCCACGTCTGAGTGGAAAGAACGATGGAAGCGGGAAATCACTTCAACAAAAGAGCATTGTGGTGCATGCTCTGTGTAATTGCAAGTCCTCCCAATTTGGGCGTTTCTCCTAAGTAATTCATACTCCGCCTCAATGCAGTAGTCACCAAATGATTCTACAGTTCGATCTACTTTCCATTTCGGACATCGGCACGCAAGTAACAGAAACCGGGATTATAAACTGCCAATTTCTTCGAGTTTTTTTTCATTTGAATGAATTCAGGGAACATTTCTACAGAACATATCTTTTCTGCATTAAATGTATGGACAATGTATGAAAAGGGGAAAAGTCGGTTGTCGTTGGGTTAAGGCCCACAAAATTAACCCGAAGTTTTCCCAACCCAATGGAATTCGCTCGCGTAGGCTCAGGACCCACAAAGTTATCAAAACAACGTCGAAATCACCAAAAAACACCCTACTACCACGAAAAGTTTAGGATTCTCTGCCAACTTGCCAGTCAGTCAGTTTTTGTCTCCCAAAAGCACCACACACACAGCTCTTCCCTTCCACCGGCCCTGCTAACAGCTCTTGCCGCCGCTCTGCCCAAAAGAATATTCAAGATTCCCCCCTATTCACCTGTACAATCACATGCGAATAATTACTAGAAACGTTGGGGAAAAAGGATAAGGTGAATTCCTCTCAAAAACCCCGCAACAGGTTTCTCATCTGAGGGGCCGCCCGGCAGCGCGGCAGTGCCGGTGGGCCGAAAGGTTTTGCCACGCGTTTTTTGGGCTTCACTTCCCAGGTAGTGACGAGGACTTGTTGGTAACTCCGTCAACTTACCCCTCACTGACGCCCGAGTACGCCTGATTGACGCCCAAGTACGTCAACGTCGGGCGAAGTCACCTTCCGGGCATTGTCACGTTAGCTGAAGTGAATCCCAGAAGAAAGTCTCTCTAATCCTGCTTCCTTCACTACGGGAGGCTTTGAGTGTGATCTTTGGCGATCCCGCACCAAAAGGTAGAATAAGCATAAGCACGTTGACAAGATTATTTGACTTGAATTGCGCGTATTCAAAAGGGTAGAGCAAGGTCTTTGCGACCTACTTTGATTTTCGATCTACAAAGTGAAGAGAGCTTCGATCTGTATATTACAAACCAGATCGGACTTATCGAGCACGCAATTGCCATCTGACAAATCTACTGAATCTTCACTTCAAACTCTCGGGCGCTGCCGAGCCATTGCGGCAATTTGCGGCATGCGCATATGTCACAAGGCGTAGTCTGGTTCCAAGGCAAAGTACTTCTCTGTCAAGCCAGCTGGGCGACAGCTACTGCCACATGACGCGCTTAGCGGTGGGCAGGATTGAGCCGTGCCTGCCATGGAACCTTCGAGCGCGGTAGAGGATGGAGCCGATGGAGTCATATCTCCGCCCGCCGCCCGCCTGAGGCTATGCTAGTACCAGCTTGCTTCGATCTGCTTCGATCTACCAATAGAATTGTCCCGATGGGGGCATGTGGGGGCGACAGATACAGAGAATGCCTTTGAGAAGATGGCAGAAATGACGTTGTCTCAGCCGTCAACTTGGAGGTTGTTAGCTGTCAGGTGATTATCTTCGACATTCACCTTCGTCCCTCAACGGATCCCGCCGCGCGTACCCCGCTCGAGGCCGCCGCGGGAGGCCTCGAGGAGTCATATATAAACAACTCCCTTCCCCCCCCCCAATCCCGACTTCTTTCCTTCCCAGAACACAAACTTTTCCACCTCCACCACCACTACTCTCATCAACCAAGACACCTCTCATCAATCATTACTTCTTCATCCTGTCTTGATGCTTCTTTCATGACACTGTCATCTCATATCAGTGTCCGACAGCAATACTCCAATCCTTCTTCTCTTGATCTGTGCATGCAGAACACGTCGGCTGCCCCAGCAACGTGGAAGTCTTTGGTTGTCCCAACGGGGGCGTCTGCAAAAACACATTCTTGAGGTGAAGTCTTCTGTCACACATCGAACGAACTTTTCACTCAAAAAATCCACATCTCCTCTCTGTGCCTGGCATCAAAACACCAAAATCTTCACTCTCGATCTTGACATTCAGAACTCGGCGACTGCCCCAGTACCGTGGAAGCCCTTGGTTGTCCCAACGGGGCGTCTGAATGATCTCATTTCAGAGCACAAGTCTTCACTGTCACAGATCGGCAAAAGCTTCTACTACCTTCAAAGGTGTCAGGTGAAGAATCGCAACTCGGGCCTACTGGTCACGATCTCCCTCCCATTTTGACTCTTTGCCCCTTGTGCTGACTTCAAAATAGGACCATTACCAAAAACACACAATTCACCCAAAACAACCCAAAAACAAACAACCCAAAAAAAGCAACAAGTGCCTCCAACCACTCTCAAGTAAGTACTTCACCAATTTCTCCGATCTTGCTTCCGCTCACCCGGACCGCAGACATCATGTCTGCACAATCACGAGATTACTCACCAGAAGAGCGCACCCAATTCGTCACTGAACGCGTTCTGGCTTACGAGAAAGTGGAGTTTGGGGACATTCACCTTTGGACTGATTTTCACGATGACTTCCATGACTGGTAAGTTTCCACCTCACACAAGGCCTTTGACGGAATTTTACTAATCAACTAATACCACAGGGACGAGCAGCACTTCAAAGCCGTCAAATACCGGATTCTCAACAAGCTACGGGGTTTACTCTATCGCCGAGGCGTTCAAATTGACAAAAAAGCCTCATTGGCCACAGCCCTATGCACTACTCTTCAAACCAATGCTTGTTCCGAGTATGTCAGCAAGAAGATCAGTGAATACGAGAATGGGGAGGAGGAAGATGACGAACTGTGGGCAAGGTTCAAGGAGGACTTTGGTTCCTGGGATTCAAGGCACTACTCAAAAGTTAGCCAATCAATACATAATCATCTATTCACCATCATTGTCTCTGTCCTCTACCAGCGAGGTGTCTATGTCGAGAGAAACCCCCAAGTCACCCCCTATCCAATAGCCCTTGCCAAGACCGCGGCAGAGACCGAACCACATGTCTGGACCAACGAAGACATGGACAAAGCCATTCTAGCCGGTCCAATTCATTCCAAAAGGTTGTCTCTCCGGAACCAGATGCTCAACCCGGGCCTTACATGATCTCTATGCACCTTCTCACCCAACTTCTGGTAAGAGAGTCATAGTAAGTATGCACTTCTTGGTGATCGTTCATCTGCTGATTTCAGATATGGACAGGATAAATGACCGTGAATGGTGGTGGTGGGCGAGATATGATGGCTTGGGCTGAATGATGAATCACATGCATGGATGTTTGATGAAGGATGAATGGGCAGGATACATGGATGGTCCTATGGGCCTATGTAAATATGAAATGAAAAAACATTACATGCATGACACTTCCCACCTTGATGATGACACTTCTCATGACTGTGTTTTCCAACCTGCACTCCTGTGAAATCATGTGTACCCGCTTCGACCCCATAATCTTTTCACCCCTCATGAACCACAACCACCCATTGGAACCCGAAAGGGTCGTAATGCTGCTCTATTTCCCTGTGTTCATCGAGGTAGGTACGGTGTCCAACATATGAAAGTCATAAAGTGCGATGCAACAAAAACAAACCATACTGCCATGAAATACTCCTTCAATTCCAAGTCTTCATTTCAACTTCGTTTTTGATGCTTGTTCAGTAGTCAAACTAAAATCCACCCACCCGCACTCCACAGAAAAACCCCAAAGCATCATATCCTTCAACCCCCCAAAACAACACCAGCACGAACGAAGAAAAAACATGTTTAGACGATATCGGAAAGATATTGTATCTAGATCGAAACATGCCATCGACAGGATGATTGATTCAACAGCCCATCAAAAATGCCTAGGAACGATATCTAGGACGGATTCGAGGATCAATATCTTCATACAACCGAATGAATTCCTTTCGACACTAGCCTAAAGATTGACAGCAAAATCCCTCTCTCACTCTAAATCCCCAAGTAAAAACAACGTGAAAGAACGGGATGGGATCTCAAGATGAAGTTTTCAAAAGGTGGGAAGTGTTTTCGTGAAAGCCTTGTACTGTACAACATAAAAAGACTCGCTCAACGGGTTCCTCCCCCGCCTCTCCACCACTTGTTTTGCAGAGTCTACATCGCTCGTTACAACTCAAGAAATTGGCATCAAAGTTATCTCTTATACGGTAATTCCCTTGTTGTTCTTAGTGATCATTCTATACTTGTGGACAGTGGCTTTATTTTTCGCAGGTTGCTTTGTACTTGAATTTGTAATTTTAATTCATCGAGATACGGAAGCTGTTGTGCATCCTGGTTTTACGGCGTGGCTCAAATCAGTGTCGCGCAGCCAAAGAATCAAAGAATATAGGAGACCCAACGTTTCCGTGGGTCCGAGATAGAAGAGGTAATGTGGAAATTAGAATATAAACACGATGGTGAGAAAGCCATATGAAGTAGTCATCTAAGTCTAGTTTGCGAGAGGGAGATTGGAGTAAAGGGGGATATGCTCAAGAGCCTTCTATTTTTTCTAGAGGTACTGTACCTGTTTGCGATGACGTCCAGGATATACCAAGGACACATTCACTCTAGCATAAAGTTATGGAAAGATCAAACCAAAAGATCCAATTTTTCATCGGACCACAAGCAGCAACCCAGCAACAACAGATCATCATCGACCGTAGCGGCGCAGGGTGGACCAGGTATAGACAGCGTCATCCCACAATACCCTCAACATGCGAAATCAAGCGTAGCACATAAGGAACAATTCGCATATGAGCTCAATTCGGACAGGGCGAGTTGGACAAAAGCATGGGTGATTAACTGGATAAGCGCACAGCGAAAAGACTTATAAACGCGCACTAGCAATTCGGTGAGCAGCGGCAATGGAAACCTATAGATGCGTTGATTCACCCGAGCAGGATTCCTTCGGACCTAGCAAGCAATGGATTTGCAGTGTACGATCCACCACTGCTACTAGTTTTAAGCGCAGATGAGGCGGTCGACGTGCGTGGCCTGAATAGATTACCACTATATTGCCATTTGTCAGACTCAGCGACGGCAGCAGCCTTATCTTGCAAATGCATCTCTGCCCTGCTGCGAGGCCAATTGTGGCCGAGCACTTTTAATACGGCAGGCAACGTTATCAAAGACAGCCGAAAAATTGGCAACGCAGCATTAACCGTCGAAGGGTCAATCTTATACGCCGAGATAATGTAGAGGTGATAGTGCCAGGAAATTACAAAACGACCAAACTAGTGATCCATAGAAACATGTCAGGTCTACAGTGCCAGAGACACGAGCCAAAAAAAGATACAAATCCTCAAGTCATCTCGACAACAACAAAAGGCTCGACAGCAAGAGATCCATGAAGGACTTGGAAATATAACAAGAACAATATAGCCTAAAGAGTCGTATCTAGAAAATGAAAGGTAAAGGTAGCCAGAACCACCGGTACCCTTTTGATTTCCTTCGCATTGAACAAGTCTGGGTATTTAATTGCTAACTACTTGTTGTTAAATATAGGCTTAGGTGTCGAAGGAGCCTAGGGATATATTATTTTCGGTATAGTTTAAGAGGTATTATAAGAGATCTACTTTATAACTTTTATAGTAGGTTTAAACGGTTTAGTACCGACAGATTTAAATAGTATAGTTTTTAGCTTTGTTATCATTAACGCTGTTAGCGCGTAAGGTTATCTAGCTATACTACTGCTAGTTTTCTTGTTCAGCGTAGGTAATAGACTGTCTAGGTTACTTACGTCGAACCTCTAACTAAAGGTTTATTTCCTCTATGTCCCTTAGGTCTATAAAGGATCTATACTTAATTAAGAATCGCCTACTGCTTTTTGTAATTTCTCGCCTTTCCTATATAATTGTAAGTGTCGTACTAGTAGAGATGGCTCCTCTAGGTAACTAAATAATTAAAGAGTTTAGGGTGTAGAAAACATAACCTTTCTTTCCCCTTTCCGGCCTTCATTCTCGAGACTGCGTCAGGAGTTGCTTGTCCAGCCACAAAGTCTCTGTGGTCCAGAAACAGCGTTCTAGTAAAAGTTGGAGAGGATTATAATTAATATACACTTTAAATTATAGAGAAAACGATGATAGGGGTGAGGAAATATAGGTTGTTCTAAAGTAGGTAAAATAGCTGTTTTTAGTAGGGTTTTAAGTTTTATACAGTAGTAGTGGCACCCGACTATAACAAGACTTTCAGTTGCGCAATGGGAAATCCTTGGTATCGAGATGGGAGGCGGTACTTATGGAGGGGATGATTGCTTTGATCGAAAAGGCCAGGTTTAATTGAATTTAGGATGGGGAGGTAAGAACCTTTTTATCTGTAGGGGACTTTGAAGATAGAGTAATGATAGTAGACCACCTAAGGATGTAATTTCAAGATTTCAACAAAATCTCCATCTTTCAACGGAATAATCACCAATCCCAGACTTTCCCTCTAAACAAAAAGCCCCATTCTCATCTTATCCACTATTTATATGTCGTCTCAAATTATTTTTCTTGATCCCATAGCCGCATAGGGAATGCATCGGATGGAAGTGTGGTCTTTGGTCACTCCTGAGGGAAACAAGTGTTAATGGCTATATTGTGCCAGCTTAGAAAGGACATACAAAAGAGTGGGCTATTCGATAGCAACGGGAACACGTTCAAGGATGACACTGAGGGAAAGAGTGAAACGGTGAAAAAAGAAAGATTGTCGAAGGCGCGGTTGGACTTTCGTAAGGACAAAGAAGAATTTGAGCGGAGGAAACAAAACCATCTAGAAAGCCTAGTGGAAAGAGGAAAATTTCCGACGACAAGCTTATGATGAGCAAGTCAAAGGGGTGTTCGAGTCTAGAAAAGAGCTGCTGGACATCGTAGAAAGCTTTATTGGGAACAATGACAGTGTCGGGAGGTTTAATGACTCCGAAATGACTATAGACAATTTAAAAGAAAGCGTAGGGAAGTGGAAAGAGATGTACAAAGGAAGGACAGAGGGATTAGAGAAAACGTTGAGAGGAGAGTTCCCGACGTCCTTTAATTTGAAAGACAAGAGGGTGTATAGCAAGAAATTGGTAGGACATTTCGAGGGGGGAAGGAAGAAGATGAGGAAGATGATGAGGGAGAAGATGAGGAAGAAGAAAAGAGTTAAGTTAGATAACATGCAGACGTACCTGAACCAAAGTTGAGTACAGATGCAAATCGCGAGACCTTGGACCTGGGAACCGAAGTCAATTGGCCAAAGCGAGAGGACACCCCCTTAACTATCATCTAGGTGTCGAATTTCTACACGAGTGCAATTATACGATCTAGACATGGGGAATGTAGACCGGTGTGTATAAAGAAGGTGCTAATCGATGGTGGTAGCATTATCAACTTAATGCCGTTAGTCATTGCGAAGAAGCTAGGTTTAACATTGAGAACGGATAAGTCGATAGTCATTCGTATCGCTAATACAGCAACTGAGAGACTTCAGTATAAAGTTCGATTCAATGCGAGAATCGCAGGAGTAGACCGAATCATTGACGCTCACTACATCCCAAATGCCTCCTCTTATTCATTGCTCCTCGGCCGCCAATGGATGAAGAGTGTTCGCGCTGTGGGAGACTACGGTGGAGATTGCTATTTCATACACGATGATCAAAACCATTCGACAGCAAGATGAAATTTGACGGTAAAAGAGTCCAATACTCAGCCCTTCTGGAAACAAGCAAGAAAGAACACCACACCACATCTCACTCTTAACCCTTAAACCAACCAGACACCCCTGTTCCCCTCACCATTCCACGTCTCCATTCAGTCCGGCCCGTCACGACCCCAGCTCCCTTGATCTTTGAAAATTTCTTGACCCATAGGACGGTACTTCGAATGGCCCTAACGACTGCGCGAACCTCTATTTTATCCCGTAGAACGGATTAGAAGCAAATCCTGCTATTTCTCTCGGGTTTAGAGACTATAGAACCCTTCGTGTAGATTTATATACTAGTACGAGGCTAGGACCAGTATTTTACAGTATCAACGAATATTTCTATTTATAGAAGCTTAAACGTACTGTATGTTAGTTCATACTAACCTAGTGATAGTTCCTCGTTTATATACAGGAGTCTTTAAAGTTCTGGACAGCGGTGAAAATATCGTCGATGTCGCTCTTTCTTTGCTAGTGCAACTAAGGGGGTGGTTGAGGATGGTTAAGCCGTTTCAAGCGCTGATGGGGGAAGCGATTCGTCATTATCGCTCAGGGGAATTCTCAGGAAAACAATGAAATGAAAAGGAATGGTGCGCACGTAAAGCAGTACCAGTATCAGCACCACTAGTCACACCCTCAGTCAGTATACAGAACGTACATTACATGGGCGGCGGAGTCATATTTGAACATATTCACTACCTCGCCCAACAACGAGCTAACCATAGAGGTCCAAACAAAAGTCTTCGAATGGGACAATTGTGACGAACATAGCCCACCTGTCTGACCTAAATCCAAGAGATATCAAATATTAGAATGGGCCAAGGTGCGCCTATCCTTCAAGAAACTGGATCTCTTCATGTCCGAGATAGTCGCATTAGGAATAACCCACCGTGCTAGAGGAATTGTCATGTCAAAAGAGGAACGAAGAGACAAGATCAAACACTGACCAGTACCGAAGAACAAGACGGACGTAAGGGACTTTATTAGGTCTATTGGCATTATGAAGCGTTTTATGAAGAATTTTTCGGAAATCAAGCGCCCTCTGACACGACTGACGACTGACGGGGAATGTCAAATGGAGATGGAGTTGCGCAAAACAAGTCAGTTTCCAGATCCTCAAAGACAAATGCTCAGAGGTCCTAAACATGCATCAGTTTTCTCTAGACGAATTGGAACCATGATCGATATACACGATGACAGCAAGCTTAAAAAACCTGTTCTGACAATCAATAGCCTCCAGTTCTCGAAGTTGAGTCTACACCTGAAGGTGAAACTCCCACACCTGTACAGCAAACGGTAGTTCATATCCGCTCTCAATCTGAGACTGCGACCGATGAATCTGAGATTTCTAAGCTCGCTGTAATGATATATCGATCATGGCTCCAATTCGTCTAGAGGAAACTGGTGCATGTAAGTAGATAAGCAATTCGACGACAGGATAAGATTCGACAGCAAGAAAACGATACCCTCTACCCCCACAGCAGTAAGGAAACAAAATGATTATCTCAAAAAAGGAGGACTGTTTCAATGAAATCACAAGGAAGGACTGGGTAATAAAGATACCAAAAGTGAAGAATCGATTCCATCCACCAAAAAGAATATCCATCCTCTGTTTCGTTCTTCATTGTTGATAGGTTATCATACAATACTCCGTACCCATCTGGAGGTATTTATCAGTACTGTGTCTGTCTGCCAAGTACTGGGCCCGGGTAAAAGGGGAGGCTGGACTTGGCATTGAGGGGGAAAACAGGAAACGAGTACAGGCAAAATTAGGTATGGAAGTAAGTAATGAAGAAACCACCAGATTTATCTCCTTTCCATGGAATAATTAGCTTGGCATATGCACATCTATCAAAACCCGTCACAGGAACTACCTAAAATAGAATCTCTTTCCTCTAAACCACAACTCAACCAGCAGATCCCTCCTCCCAACACTGCCGAGGGACATGCTACTATTTCCAGCTCTACGGGGGTATAATCATCATCCTCTCACTCTCCTCTCTTTGAAAAAGCCGTAACAAGCTTCATTTCAATCTTGCTAAGCAATCCTCGAATATCCTATTACATTCCTCCTCGGCGCCTCGTCCCCTGAATAGCCGAGCTCAAACTCGTGGGTACTGTAATACATCGACAAAACTCGTATTCAAGTCTCATGACATCTTGACCCCGTTTGCTCTTTTGAAGGACCCGTTACCGTTTGAGGTGTGGATTTGCATTGGACGATCGCGGGCTTTGGCTGTGAGGGATAGGAGCTCTTTCAGCATTAATTCCCTCGTGTCACGCGCCAGGTCTTCTACATCCTCCAATTTCAAGTTCTTCGTCTCGATGGGTGGGAGGACTAAACAGGTTAGTTCAATCATCCATCATTCAAAAATAAAAACATGAAAAAAAGATAAAATGAGGTGAAAACATACCCTTCACAGGAATCACCCCGGCCTTAAAAACCCACCCCTTGACATACAAAACATTCGAATAATTCGCCACAACAACCGGCACAATCGGCACCCCCGCCTGCACCGCCAAATGAAAAGCCCCCTTCTTAAAAGGCAACAATTCAGGTTCCTTGCTATAACTTCGTGTCCCCTCGGGGAACATATAAACACTCTGTCTCATACCCGTAATCTCCTTGCTCGCCCCCGCCATCGCAGACCTGGCATCCTTCGAATTACTCCGATTAATAAAGACGGTCCCCGAAAGCGCCATGAACCAACCGAGGAATGGGATCTTCTTGAGCGAACTCTTGGCTGTGACGCTGCAGTAGCGGGGGAAGATCCACCCCAGCATCAGCACATCGAGTTCTGTTTGGTGGTTGCCGATGAAGACTGCGGGACGGGTGGTTTTGAGGTAGTTGTGGGGATCTTCAATTTTGAAGGAGATGCCCGTTGTGAGGTACATGAGGAGTGCGAAGCAGCGACCTGTGGCCCATTGTGCGATTCGGTGGTAGCCGATTAGACGGAGGCCGATGGAAACGAAGACACCGTAGGAGGCGGCGATGAGAAGGGAAATGTAGGAGGCGAGAAGACGGGCGATGAAGCCTGCGAGTGGGGAAGCCATGGAGAGGGCGTAGAAGACGAGAGTGGTTGCGGCGTAGCCTCCGATGAAGAGTCCCAGATAATAGACGAAGGACATGGTGACGAGAACTAGATGGATGGTGGGTGAGTTCTGACTTCAGTCAGTGCTCGATTGGGCAGTTGTGAAGTTGGAGATATCGACCCTCGCGGGGAGGGAAGAAGTCAATCATAGATGATGATCAGAAGAGAAAGTGAACGACGGTGGAGGTCAAGGTGGAGTGGCCATGGGACGTCTAGGAATTTTATGTTGAGGGAACCTCGGGAGAGTTCTGTTGCCCGGGCTTCCCAGGGATTTAGGGCACCTGACACGGGCCTTTTTGGTGGGGTGAAGCCCTGTCAAGGCCCGTCGAATCCATTAAAGAAGTCGACCAAACCCACTAAAGCCCTGTGGGATTAAGCCTTCCGGGGGCACACCAGGGGTTTGGGCGCCGAAGCGCTGTCACAATCTGATGGTGTGGGCCCTGGTCCGATGACCATGAGCGTTTGAGGTTTACGCTGGAAAAGCAGCGAATCTTGAATCAAACACCATTTTTATATCAGAAGATTGTAGATGGAGAATCAAGATAATCATGAATCAGAATCATATAACTCTAAACCAAACCTTCCCTCAATAACTGATTGAACATACAAAGTTCTACTGACCCGCCAATCGCGCCATCACGCTTACAATACTGGAACAAGCATCTCACCCCCGCCGCTTTCCCCACACTCTTGTCCATTATCACAAGACAGTCAAAGGCTGCAACCCGACGATCAAATACAGTACGCTGTACCCCAGAAAAAGAAGAGCCGACCTTCCATAATAAGAAGGCCCAATGTCGTCAGAAATCCTAATAACAGTTGGGGTTCTAGCCCTACAGGGAGCTTTCAATGAACATATCCAACTTCTCCGTGAAGCTGCTCAGACCATCTCGTCAAGAGAGTCTAAACGAAAAGTATGAATTTTCTTTTTCTTTTCCTCGGTTTTGATATCTGGTTCTCACTATGAGTAATACAGTACTTTGAGTCTGACTCAGTGCCCTTGATTTGATATATAAAGAATATATTCTGACGAAATCTATAGTGCAAGTTCACCTTCTCAGAAATTCGAAATACAACCGAACTCGCCACCTGCGATGCCCTCATCATCCCAGGAGGAGAGAGTACAGCAATCTCCCTCGTAGCAGAGAGATGCGGGATGTTAGAACCTTTACGAGAATTTGTCAAGTTGGTCCATCTCATTCTTTCGTTTCTCTTTCGTCTCTCTCACTCCATCACCTTTGTCACCTCATCCAACCCCTCCCCCCAAATACCCCCCAAAGCCCCAAAGGCCCATCCCCAAAACCCACCTCCAACTAACACCCTCCCAAGAGTAACACGCAACCCAACATGGGGAACCTGCGCCGGCCTAATCCTCCTCGCCGAATCAGCAAACAAATCCTCCACCAAGATCGGTGGCCAATCCCTAATCGGGGGGTTGGACGTTCGAGTAAATAGGAACCATTTCGGACGACAGACGGAATCTTTTCAAGCCAACTTAATCCTACCCTTCCTTTCTTCAGTCCGTACAGGGGAAAAGAATGGCGAGGAGGAGGATGAGAAACCATTCAAAGCAATATTCATCCGCGCCCCCATCGTCTCCGCAATCCTCTCTCCTGTAGACGGAATCCAAGTTCAAGAATCCCTCAAAGAAGACACCATCGTCGCACCCTCAAAACCCATCGCCCCAGAAATAGCTTCCACTTTCAAGGTATCAGAAGTCGAAGTGCTCGGTCGATTAAACAGAGGGAAAGAGGAGGGGGAAGGAGATATCATAGCAGTCCGACAAGGAAATTGTTTTGGTACTAGTTTCCATCCCGAACTTACGGGCGATGAGAGGATTCATGTTTGGTGGTTGGAAGGCGTGATGAGGGACGTGGTGCAGAGGAGGGGGTTATAGGTTCTTGAAGAGAGAAGGGGAGGGGAAGGGAAAGCAAGAGATTTGGATTTGGATTTTGGATTAGATTGGGGGAGGGATGGGAGTGGGAGGGGGTGTGTAGTTTTAGATAAATGGATAGAGAGATATAGAGTAGATGGGGAAAGTTTTAGATTTCGTTTTTGAAGACCTCAAGTTTACATATTTCCAATCTGAGATTTTGATTTCCCAAAGTTCTCCTTTCGACAAATAAAACTCGTTACCGTACATTTTTTACAAAAATACCAATAAGAATTTCTTATTAAGAAAGTAAGAGGCGAAATCTGGATTGCAAGACCTCCAGCTACCCGACTCTCTGAAAGTTTGGTACACGTCACATGTTCATACAGAAAGAACCCCTTGGCAAAAGAAATCAAATTGGTATTTTCGTTGCATCAAAAAAAAGGACAAAAGGACGAATATCATATAAAAGCTTCTATAAAAGCTTCTATCAAAATGCAACCTCATCCCTATCCCCTCTTCGACCAAGCATCCACGAAAGCAATCTTATCCTTAACCGTCAACCCCACCCTCTTTACCCTCCCCAACCTCGCCAAGGCCTCTCCCACTTTATCAAGGATCCTCTGTTCCTGATCACTAAGCTCATTCGATTGATCGCCCAAACTCGTCAGGGTATCCGAACTACTCGTCGTAGCTGATTCGTCACCCAGTGTATCTAGAAAATTCGAAAGATAGCGATCTTTCTTTTCAGTCGGCGGGGGCTTGGAGGTATTGTAGACTACTTCTGCGATTCGCACACGGATGCAGTGGGTAGGTTGGGAAAGAAGGTTCCAAAAGAAGGACCAATATTTTCCTGGAACTGGGGTCGTGACATCAGATGGGGAATATCGAAGACTAATAGGGAATATTTTAGTCTTGGTCGGTGTAGTCAAAAGACTTGGGCTAAATGGCATAATGCCTCCTCCATTGGTCGTTGTGCATTCCGGGAAAACGACAATGATTCTGGTAGGATGTTCGGCAACCAATGTATGTAAATCCGTCATTTTTGCTCCATTTGGTGGGTATTCCCTCGGGCCTGAAAGAGCACGGAAAATCGCCCCAAAGAGAGATATGTACTGGACTTGTCTAGTGTGGGGATATGATATTGTGAATATGGGGTCGAATATGGCGGCTAAGTATAACGAATCGAGTGGTGATGTAAAGGAAGAGGCAATAATATCGCCCGGTTCAGGTACCCGACCTGTATGCTTCTTGGCAAGAGATCCCTTTCTGACTCCGTCAATTTGAAGATCAATCCACCAGACACCTGGTATTCCCAATATCGTCCATAACATGGCCTTTTTGACCAAAGAAGGAAGAGGGAACCATTGTAGTACGAAGAAATACGTTGTCGCGGCTGCGAGGAAGAAGACTAGTTTTACGACAAAGAGGAAGATGCGACCTGGCAAATATATTCCGGCAGGTTGGGAGGAGACGGGGAAGAATGGGGCAATACCGGATCCTGCGCTTGGTGCGTTAGTTGGTTTCTTGACTTGTGCTCATTCTGATTCTTTATAGGATTTGCGGCGCATAAAGTAGTGGAATATGCCAACCTCGATCTCGATATTGAGAGTATTTCTCCATTTCTGATATTGAATGTCCGTGAGGATCTTTGGTATGAAGAGGCAGTCGGAGGCGTTGACAATGCGGGCTATCGTGACGTGACCATGACAGTTGTAAACAAGGTTCTGAACTATCGCATCAGGAAGTATCGGCGAGTTTGGGTATGTTGAATTTCGCTTACTCGAGTATGCTCTTGTGGTGGTGGTTGTGGTGGAGGTGGTCTTGTAGGGTGGTTGGGATGACTGCTGCTTGCGGGCACCGAAAAATATATGTCGGTGATGGGTGGTGATGTGGGTTGAGGATTGGCTTGTGATATGACAGGGGTCCAGTTGGGCGACTTACGGTGATATCTATCTATAGTGGCTTGAGTGGCTACTCTACCCGCACAAGTGACGAGTGGCCGTACGAGTACCCGTGGACCCGTTGAGCTCAGATTTTCAGTTGGGAAAGAGAGCCCAGAGAGCCCCGGGGCTTTTGAATTGATCTTCTGGTCCGTACCTTCCTTGAGGCTAGTTTGTGTAACATTAGGTTTTCCGTACTGGGATTGGGTAGGTATCAGAGATCGTCTGGGATAATCAACCAACCTTGGAACTGTTCTACTCGAGTACAGGCACATGTAAGAGCGGACATTGCTCCGTCTACCTACATAAACTACCGGTACTTTAGTCAGCATTTGTTGACAAAGTACCTAGGTAGTAAAGTACAGAATGGCCGAGACCCTACTCGTATAGGTAGTTCTTTTGAAGAAGAGTCGTTGGTTGGCTGGGATTTATCAAAGCAATAAGAAATGCTCTAAGCCTCTAACTCCGGGCTTGCAAGGCTGTAGAACAATTCAACTCAAGTCTTGAAGGTGTAAGCAAATTATAAACCTCAAGAACTGTAGAATCCGAGAGAAATTATGTAGTTGAGTTAGGTCAAAAACATTTATATCAATAAATTGAAGTAGGTACTCGGTAGGAGAGCAATCTATGCCACCTAGCTATTTTTGCTCTATTTTTGATGTCCAAGGCGAGGGATGGCAGGTGGCGCATGACCTTGGGACAGACTCGGAAGTCACGTGAAAGTGTGGCTGATGTTCGGCGTTAATCCGAGGGTTCGGAGGTTGTGTTGCTAGGGCAATATCGGCACAAAATCCCCATTTGGAGCCAGCAGCTAGGCATTGGCGGCGGAATGTATGGTATTTTCGATTTGAATAGATAGAAATATTTTTCTATAGTCTAAGTAGATAGAATCTAGATAGATACAAATTGAAGGAATCAAGTCGTCGTCGTTGTTGTAGAGTTGAAGTTGAAAAGTGAATGTCACGTGCCGAGCTTTGTTTACGCGCCGGCCGAGATTCAACCAAAAGTTCAACCCCATGCAACTCACGACATCAACAACAGTACGAGTACGGTACATCGATTGACCACCACCCACCATCCGCCAACCACAACAACATCGTCGAATGTGCATCCCATCGCTACTCAATTCTTAGCATCTTACGACCATCTCCATCTCAGGAGTCACGACAATCCGCAGCACATTGCTGCGCCCAAGTCCCATCATGGATGTCTCTGAAGAGAACTCGGTGGTAGGACCTCACCGTCGCAAACCTCAACTTGCGCCATCTCGCTGACTTGATCCAAACAGTTTCTCGGGGTGTCGCGTATCAGTCGACTGCCGAATCCGAGTTGTCTTCCCACGCCAGCAAAAGCACTCAACGAGATATCCGATTCCGAGAGCAACACGCGTGCAAAGATACCCGTTTCGAGACTGCCACCACCACCGACCACTGCCTCCAAACATCGAATGACACATTGTAAGTCTTCGCAGGCAATGGTAATTATGATCTGATATCGAGCTGACGAGTACCATCACAGATGATCAGCCGGAACCTAAGCGCAAAACGTTGGCCGAGAGAGCGGCAGAACCTGGTGCAGTATCACTACACAAAGCACTACCGGCTCCCTCGACCGTTTCTGGAGTCCGAACTACATCTCTGGTAAGTCCGAGTGATTTCATGGGAACTGCCTCGACCATCCATCCATTGAGTTGGCTCAATCAAAGGAATCTGAGATATGCACGAGGGTGCGTCACCACTACATCTGGGCCCCTTAGATCTGGCGCAAATATTATCCGGGATTGGAGCTGTCTTTGGTTACACTAGCAATTCGCTCTCCTAGCCTGTGTGATCATCAACGACACTTCTTATGATTGCACCTGTGCTGGCTAGGATAGGAGTAGCTGCTTTTCTACGGAAGCTCCATTTCATTTGGCAGCATTTTATTTTTACCTCACCTCAGCCTACATTCTTTCCCATTGAGCCTTCATTTTTTCCTTCTTTTTTAAGCAACCCTGAAGGCCAACGGCCGTGAGCTGTGGCTATCAATGCCCAAGCCAAGTTTCCAACCCGTCATATTAGGTCTCAGAGTCGAGTGTCGAGAAGTCGTCCAAGTTTCAGTGAAGCTCTACCTCGATTTGCAGGCCATCGCTTGTTTTTGTTTCTGAGATTTCTTTACTGACAAACAACTTTTCAGAAGACTGTTGCTTCGTCCGGCTACGGCTCACAAAACCCATCTCGCAACAAATCTCTCAACCGGAAGCCTTCACGACCCGATTTCTCCAAGAGTGTGGGCCCCGGGCATCACCGCTCTGCCTCGGCGGCTGCTCGAGCAAATACCTTTAGCCAATCCACCACATCAAGACCATCATCTCAAACTCTTATGAGGACCCGAAATGCTCCGACACCAACGAACCAAATGGAAGGGGACGCGTATCGAAAGGGTACGTCAGAAGCTTTCCCAAATCATGAGTTGCAAGCACAATATTCGGAATCCGATTGGTCTCAACGCTCGGTTAGCAATGCCACAGACGCCTCCGTTAGTTCGGCACTGGCACGGCTCCGGATTGACAGCGACGACGATTGTTATCGTTCCGATGACGATCAACCGGTTAGGAAAACAGTCAGACCCACTGCCAGACCATCCTTGTCTACAAGATATTCATTAAGCAATGGAGTTCAGGGTCTGAGAGGAGGCGGCGAGACAGCACTTGTGTTGTTTGAGCAGCCTGAGGACAGCTTAGTTGCTTTCAATCCAAAGACGCCTTCTCAAATTCCAGTTCCAATCAAGAGGCGGGAAATCGAATATACCCCTCAAACCCCATCCCGAGTTTCAAAGGATCGATTCAAGCAGACTCATATGAAAAGACATTCTAACATTGGTTTTATAGCATGGGGCCAAGAAGATATCGACAGTCGAATGAACGACGTGGACGCGATGATCAAACAGATGAGGGAGGCAAAAGAAGCCATGACACAGGAACAAAGTAATCACGAGCGCATGGTTTCTGGCTATTCAACGCAAAGTACGTGGCTGAGGACACCTACCCACAGATTGTTTTGCTGACATGTTGTGCGATTAGTCCTTGATCTGAACATGAACAACCAAAAACTAACTAATGAAAACAAACATCTGAACTCAGAGCTTGACCTCATACGTGACGAGGCAGTAGGACTTAAAAGAAAGCTTCAAACAGTAACCTCGGAACTTGATGATAAAATTCGACAAAACCGCAACGCAGCCGAGGATATGGAGCGAGCGAGTCGAAGCGAACTGGAGAGACTCCGCCGTGATTATTCTGACGAATCGGAACGCCTCACACGAAACCACCGCGACCAGATCAAAGACATTGAGCGTCAGGCAGCTTCAGAGCTCGAGGATACGACACGTGCTCTGGAGAAGAAGTTTGAAAGTACTCTTGAAGAAGAGCGGGGCCGCCAAGCGCAATTGGTACAAGAGCTCGAAGCAAAGATCGCAAAGGGTGACGAGAGTTCGCATGTGGTTTTACAAAACAAGGATCGTGAGATACAAAACCTGCAAAATGATCTCCAATCCCTTAGATTGGACCTGGATCAGGAACGTCATCTAAAGAGCGAAGCCCAAACAACCCTTAAAGCCACACGAGAGACGATGCAAAAGAGAGCGACGGAAGCAGCAGATACCATTCAGGCACAAGAAGCTACCCTTGCTAGCCTTCGTGCTAGGATCTTGTTTCTTGAATCCGGCAGTAAAGCTCAATCTGACAGTTTCGCGGAGATGGAGGAGAGACTACAACAAGCGAACCGAAAGGCGGAGGATTGCCAAGCTAAACTTATCAAGGAGGAGACAATTCGCCGAATTCTATTCAACACGGTCCAGGAACTGAAAGGAAACATTCGAGTTATGGCCAGAATCCGACCAGCTGGGAACGCGGACGGCGAAGTGGCACAGATCCAATTCCCCGATGCCGACAAGGAGTCAAAGGAGCTTGAAATTATAGGTAAGGAGGAGAAGAGCAGTCTTGGAACAGTCACCAAGAAGACCCATTCTTTCTCTTTTGACCGAATGTTTGGGCCTTCGACCACCAACGAGGAAGTCTTTGCCGAGATTCAGCAACTTGTACAGAGCGCACTTGATGGCTACAATGTTTCCATCTTCGCATATGGTCAAACTGGTTCTGGCAAGACGCACACCATGTCGTCAGCGGACGGTATGATTCCCCGTGCAACACATCAAATTTACGAGACAGCACGCAACCTCGAGGAGAAGGGATGGAAATATGCCATGGAGGGATCTTTCATTGAGGTGTATAACGAAGAGATCAATGACCTGCTTTCCAGCTCGAAGGATTCCGAGAAGAGGAAACATGAGATCCGCCACGACGATCAGAAGAAGCAAACGATTGTTACAGGCATCAAGACTGTCCCCATGACCTCGGTCGATACCGTGGAGATGATTCTCAAGCAGGCAGATTCCAACCGACGAGTCGCGGCAACCAAATCCAACGAGCGATCCTCCCGTTCCCACTCCGTCTTCATGCTCAAGCTCATCGGCCACAACAGCACGACAGGTGAAACTTCCGAGGGCACACTCAACTTGGTCGACTTGGCTGGTTCAGAAAGACTCAAGTCATCCGGGGCCGAGGGCGACAGGAAGAAGGAGACGCAGAATATCAACAAGAGTTTGAGCTGCTTGGGTGATGTGATTGCCGCCTTGGGACAAGGAAAGGAGGGCAGTCACATCCCTTACCGGAACTCAAAGGTAAACCGCATCATCCCTCTTCATTATATTCCATGCTAACGAGAATAGTTGACCCACTTGCTTCAGTACTCTCTTGGGGGCAATTCAAAGACTCTCATGTTTGTCATGGCGAGTCCAATGCAGGCACATTTGACAGAAACTTTGACGAGTTTGAAATTCGCTACCAAGGTAATTATCCCTTGCCACTCGTATCATGTCATGATCATGTTCTAACAGCTTCTCTCTAGGTTCACAACACCCACATTGGAACGGCGAAGAAATCGACCAAAGTGAAAAACTAGTGATCCAAAAGTGAGAGCAAGCGGGTTGTTTGTCCCTTGTATTTAGCGTATCATCGTTTGTTGCGATTGATCGACTTTTTTGGCGTTAAAGGTGGGAGGAATTTGCATGATATCTGTCATCCTCGGTCATAGAGATGGCGGATTTTAGTGGAGTTGTTTGGAGTATTACGATGACATGGAAGGATAATCGTTTGTCATTGGGCTGCTTCGGTTTTGTTCTTTGATACATTTGGGTGGAGTTACGACTTTTGTTTTTGGGGAGTGGAGGTGGGTATTCGTACCGTGCCTTTGTATAGGAGGTTGGGGTTGTTTTCAGGAGGGGAGAGGGGTGGTTGATGATGATTCATTTTACGGTGGCATTCTTCATCTTCGTCCTCTTCTTTTCTTTGTTGATAGGG
Organism: Hymenoscyphus linearis; assembly: GCA_900536425.1. Taxonomy (NCBI): domain Eukaryota; kingdom Fungi; phylum Ascomycota; class Leotiomycetes; order Helotiales; family Helotiaceae; genus Hymenoscyphus; species Hymenoscyphus linearis. The sequence continues at coordinate 39,072 of UNPR01000166.1, read as the reverse complement.
GTGATGGATGGATGTCATTCATTTGCTTTCATAGTTTTGAGTTTGAGCTTGGAGGGATACTCCGTACAAAAAACGGTTTTATCAGAGGAGAGACGAATTTTAATATGAATATGTGAAAATGTGTTTGTTTGTTCTTGAGTTTTGTTTGTGAGATTTGTGTGTGTTGGGTATTGGGTGTGGATGGGTGGATGGGGAGGTTGAGAAACTTGAGACACATCCTTGGTTACCCTTGAGTGACATACGAAGAAACTGCAAGTCATTCTTCAATGATATCTGTTGAGCAAAGGATTTCTTTTTGTAGATACAGACGGATGCCAGGGTGTGAATGCCTTCCCACTGCATGGTGTCCACTGTCATCTTCAGATGATACCACACTTCATATCCCCAAACCTCACGATATCTGCTAGAGTTCTAAACAGCACGTCGCACTATGACACTTGCCTCTAGTAATTACCAAGGATACAGCGAAAATGCAACCAATCACAGTCCCTATAAGAAGCAGAAAGTGGGTCCACGTCCCCTTTTGATGGCTATATATTAAGATAACAACCCCATCACCAAATCCACCAATTATACACCTGTTGGTGGTGCGCTAGGCAACTGCAATGGTCTAGTGGTCGCATTTATAATATACCTTCTAATATTGAACTCGTGTTTTCAATATGCCCCCAGCCAAAAAGAATCAAAAACTCAGTACGTCTGGTTTTAAGACCTGTGCGCTCCGTAAATTTGGAGTTAGGTCTTTTTTTTTACATTTTTGAGTTTCTTTTTGGCTTTTTTTTTTTTTGGCCTCATGGATTGTTTTGATATTCACTTAGCGGGACCCTTGGCCATTTGCGGACACTTCTTCTAGGACCTCTTGATTTTTTTTCTGTCAATTCAATTTACAACCCTAGGTATGTAGTTGAGAATCTTCACCTTCGCCAATATCCCCCCCTCGTTCTCCAAAAAAATCCCACGAGCTACGCATTTCTTCCCAAATGAATTCCTTGGACCTCGCATGAACTGGTCATTTTCATACCCTCAACTTCCATCCTAACATTCTAAAAGGAAGGTAAGTAAAAGGAAAGGGATTCTTTGGTGCATTTCCTTTCATGACGATCGATGGTATCTACCCCTAACACCTGGAACAGATATACCAGCAGGGTGTGCGAAGGTCCACGACCCAGCATGATTCAACACGTCCTGAATTCTTTCGCGTAAGCATTAGATGCTGAATGGGTTATCTGAATAACATGGAGTAACTTAGATCTTGGAGTTTGTTTTGGAGGGATAGTTCTGTGGGAGTTGGTGGAGGGAAGGAAAGTTGTTGGAGATGTGACAGTATTAGCTCTGAGGTTTGTGGGGAGGGGAAAAATTGGTGATGTTGAAGGGAGAGGGGAGTTGTTTGGATAATTGGTGTTTGGGGGGGTTTATTGGGAGGATTGTTTTGGAGTAGGTGTTGAAGGTGAGGTAGATTGAGGGGATGATTGTATCCCACTGTTGATCCTCACCAAAGTGGTGGGGTATGGCTTGGTAATGGGGTGTCTGGATGATGAGAGGTGTTTGTGAATTGTGAGATTGTCTATTAGACTGGAGTGGAGTGGAGTGGGTGTTGTATATTGTTGATAGTAGATTTCCTTATAGAATTTGGAGTTTGGAGATGGTATTGGGGTTTTTCTTGATGTTAGGTGGGGAATTGGGGAAAGGGGATGTGTGGAGAGTTGGTGAATATTCATAGTCATGGGTTGGTAAAGGATTTATATAGGAGTTTGTTAAAGTATTGATTATTCACTATTCTTTGGTATACCGTACTTCTCAAATGGGGTTTGTAATTTATTCTTATTGGAATATATTCTACTCCTTTCGTCACGTTTTATTTCCAACGAACTCAACTCTAGCCCTCCCACCCCTATACCATAGAATACAATCAAACCAATACCAAATTTCGACAATAGTACACTACTTTCTTGATATCAATTGATATGTCTATCTCCAGGTCTCGACATATGGACTTTCCGACTTTGGGCTCGGCGATATCCACTTTTTATCTTGGGCCTTGCTCGTCGTAGACTCAATTTGGCCTTCTAAGCTTTCAAAAGGGTCAAAAGGCAAACTTGAACCTATGACGGGCGAGGTCGAAGATCAAAAGTGGATATTGTAAACCGGAAAATCAAAAAGTAGATATGTCGAGACGAGGAGAACACGATGATGGTGATAGAAGATGATTGTGTTGAATGATGATGTATTGTTTGATAAGATAACTAAAGAGAGAAGGAAGTTCAGAAATCTCCAGCTTAAGTACTGTACAGGGGAAGACTCTTCACACGGGCTAACGCTCGTTGTGGCCGTAGGGTTACATTCGGACTTTCCTCGTGACTTGGATACCTGGAAGTGGATCCGATCCAGTTCAACACATTTGTTGTCAAAATTTGCGCAGCGATCCTGGAATTGTTGTGGAGATACTTCGGGGTTGATGATTGCTATTTGTCAGGGTGGGGTATTGCGTAGATTGTTCGCAAGGAGAGAAGGGGAGAGCTGCTCCTCGCGATGAGACTATATAGCTAGCTAACCAGTACCCCTATTCACTACTACCAGGGACATCACGTGCCCGTTTTGCAGAACTACAAACCTACGTGTGCTATATACCCATTTCACTGTAAAAATCAAATTCTTCACACTATTCCTCTTACAAAATATTGAACAAAGAAAACGGCTTCAGTCTGGTAATATGAGTAACGACTTTTTTAACGACTTTTTTAACGTATTCATATAGATTTTGGCAGTAGAAAGGGATGAAAATTAATTCTTCACAAGACAAGAGTGGGTTGAATAGAACATGAAGCACTATGGATGTATTGAACAAGCTTTCAGCTCCAATTTCGACGTAAAAAGAAGAATGGTTCCAAGAACTCACGCTCTAAAAGCGATGTTGGCTTCTTCTACATTGTTTTCATTTTTGTGTTACATTAGGGGGTAAAGTCACTATTTTGGAGTGTAATTTTCAGGCCTTTTCCGTCTATCAGAAGAGTGGGTATATAGAAATGTAGAACTCCTTCTCAGCTATTCAAGTCCTTGTACAGTACGTGAAAGTAAATTGTAGGTAGGTACACCTAGGTCAGTAAAAGAAGAAAGAGGACGAGGCCAGAGAGTATACTTCTTCTTTAGTCAGTAATACTCGTTCGACATGCCAGGAAATGAAGTGGTTCGTAACTATATCGTCAAGACACTTTACCTCGAACCATCACGACTGCGTCCTTGAACAAGAGGAATTCATTGAATCAACTATGCTAATGTTCTGGGAGAACTTAGATCATCTTTTTAAGCTTATGCGGAACAACTGAAGCCAAAAGAATGGAAGGTTTCTAACATTACTCAGATAAGAATTTCTACATCCCCTTGTGGGCACAAAACTCAGCTTGTAGACCCGAAAGTCTGAATAACAACGACAAGAAGATACGAAAGTAAGATCTGCCTCGCCGCTTAATCGTCAAGAGTTCTTGTTCAAATGTATATTGGAGCTCAATTCGGATAGCTATTACTCGCCAGATTTCAGATCTGGGACTAGGTGGACAGTAGGTACAGAAGTGTTCGTGACTGACTGACTGGGTTGCGGCTGATAGATCGGATCGGCATCTCGATTCCTGGGCCTGTCGAGTATGGTGACAAGCACTTTCCTCTCCAAATGAATTTAGATGACACCTTGACAGTAAGTGACCAGTGACCCCCCCCACGTCAACAGCAAACTACAGGAGATTGTCGCACTCTAGTGACGCCGAACTTGTCTCGTCAGGTGGGTTTGATTCATGTCAAGATGGGAAAATGCTTCATGAATCATCATCGGATGGTTCCGTTTCTGAGTTTTCTACTAATATTTTGGTGCGAAATTGATTTGGTTCCAGTTGACCTGAAGACGGGTCTTCACTAGTGTGGAAGTTGATGCTGTCACGGTTTTGAGGTGGGAAAAATCAGGAAATAAGTTAAAAGTGGAGATGTGACAAGCTGGAACTGGCACCATAGCTGGGAGTCCGGTCTTTTAGTTCAATACTATCCCTTAGCCTCCCCGTGTCCCTTCACTGTCAGGAACAGCCGTAGCTGGATAGTTGCTGAAGATCTGGCATTTCTCGCTGGTGCTGTCGTGGAATAGCAGCTACTAAGTGTTGAGCTACATCTATTTTAGCTGGTTTTGGATGGCATTTCACGGCGACAAGACGGAGGATTTTATTTTCCCGAGAAACAAAAATAGAAGAGAAAATTGGCAGATCCTTTAGACGAATCGAACAGATTTGCTAGTCTTAATCTGGCCATCAAGACAGTGGGTTCTACAATATTGACTGTTTATTATGTCATGATATTTTTAATGAAGTGACAACATGATGAAGGTCCGTTTCGAAGATACGACGAACCAAAGAACAAGCAAGCTAACCTAACAGCAGACTCTATGGTATTTGAATTAGTTCGATGGTTACTTCGACCGTAGTCTACTTGGTCACGTCACCACATTCAGAGACGTTTTTCGCAGGTAGACACTTTCCCCGAGTTATGATCACTTCACTCTGAGTGAGAATTCAATATCTCGCTGCTCGCACTATTTTCTCAACTAAACTTCAGTTCAAATAGATTCTATCAACCGATCATGTACCGGTAGTACTGCTGGCATTCCGAGGAGGTGATGTTCAGTGCTAAGCTTTGCCGAGCCAACATTTCCCAGCGCGAGAACTTAGAATCGTGAGATAAACGATGTCCTTGCAACTTCGCAACTATACCTAAATCATCCCTACTAGTTAGGCTCTTTCAGAAAGAGGGAGTGTTGGCCGAAGAATCAAGATTATGGCTTATCACTAGCTGTTCCAAGTCTCTGGCGATCGCGCCAAGTCCATTTTTTCAGTCTTGGCTTACGAACCAAATTCGCCTCGATCGAAAATTTTAACGTGTTGACTAGAGCCTCATAATACCATAGGTTATGAAAAAAGTTAAGTCCAGGTCAAGGCCACCATCTAGTGTTGTCACATTCTCTTAAAAAAATAAAAATAAAAATCTGAACTGAACGGTTATGACATCGGAGAGAACAACCCAAACCATTACTCATTCCCCTTGAACACGAAAGCGAACACGAAAAAACTCAACGTCGAAACCGTTAATGGGTTCACGTCAACCACAAGCCACCTTTCTCCAAACTCTCCCGCCTCAAAATCCCATCCATGGTGATGGCGGCATGACTTCAAACCCGTCACTATTCCTCCGTCACCCAGGGCTCCCCTCGCTAAACAACCTCCTAACCAGGATCTTCCCCCCTGTCAAAGCCGGAGCCAACCACCGGCGCTGCTTTGCGATCCACGCCTAGCCGCCTCCCGTACCCGTACCAGGTTTCGACGATCCCGGATTTACACCAGGGGGGGGTCCCATAAAAGTCGAAAGTCAAAAAAAGCTTGTTCAGATGTTCAGTACCGTACCAGTACATTGGGACCTTTCGCCTCACTTCTCCCTGCAGAGTTATTCTAGACTTCTGTCCCGTACATCTTGAACTTTGTGCCGTGTTGACCTTGACTTGAAAGGTACTTGGATGAGTTCGGGAGAAGAGGCGTAAGCCAGTACGCCAGTAAACTTTTGTCCAAAAGAGAATTGCGCTGACCTCTGAATTGTCCGACAACACCAGTCGAGCATTCGATTTAGTTTTCAGATAGACGAGACCAGACCATTTCAAAACCTTCTCATAAGAACATCGAGCATCGAGATGGAACGAAACGGCAGTAGTCGGAGAGATTTTGGCCAGTAAGTGGAGAACGAAAGGAACTGCATCACTTCTCGGGCAGGTAAGGGACGTGATAAGATAATACTACTTGGACATTATGTACCTTGGTATATTACCATTTTTATAATAATTGGGGAAGAGGTCCATGCTTCTGAAAGAAATCTCCGAAAGATGGATCAACTTTCTCTCGCCAATCGACTTTGGGCATTGTTGGGATCAGATCAAGCTAATCCACTTCCCTTCTCCGAGTTCTGAAACCAAAGTCAAAAGTTAACATGAACTTACTCGATAGTTATCGTGACAAGTAGGAAGCCGAGACATCAAGCGAGAGGCAACTTTTGACATCACTCATTCACCGCCATTCGTTCCAAGTGGGACTGGGATACATTATTATGGACACCGTATGGTGGTATTTGTATTCTATTACATTTCATTCTATATTACATTTAATGATAATTACAAGACTCATTAATGTAGTTTCATGGACAAAGGAAAGGTATACATGGTGGGTATCGATGTAAATCATCTGCTCCAATAATGAAAGTGTCCAAGACCGAAACGCCAGGACTAGTGATACCCAAAGTATAAAATGATTAGGTTGAACATTCAATGTTGCGAAAGTTTGTGACTGGCAGCAGTGCCACAGGAGCAGGCCATTTAGGAATCCTGGTGGAAATGTGACCGTGGATAGAAAGAAGGATGAAATTGTTAACTGTATGTGCTGCCTGCGCGGGACTGTCCCTAGTCCCGCTCTCCTACGCCCACGTGATATCCGAGTGATTCCCAGCTAACCGACACCTGAAATACATTGAAATCATCATACGCTTCCACGACTATTGGAATATCGCCCGTTTCTAAGGGAGCTATCAAAGTCGTCGTCATAAGCGCTACCCTCGGAGCGTTGTTCGTTATCATAGTCGCTGTTGGGCTCGCCTGGTCCCATTCGCTCCTCTGCCCCTCGAGCAGCTCGTGCATCGTTTTCAGCTCGGGCGTTATTGATCATGGCAGGCAGCTGTCTACGACGAGCATTGATGAACCAGTTAGAAATTTGATCTAGAGTTAATTGTTAGCCAACTGTCAAATATGCCAAGAAAAAAAGGACAGTCGTACTGATTTGTAAGCCAGTTTGTCTCATCAGCTCCTGCTTCTCGTCCTCTGTTGGATAAGGGTGGCTTAGATGACTCACAAACCACGATCGTAGTTTGTCAGTCGTCTCTTTTGGGAGATTGCCCCTTCGTTTGCGTTGCTTGTTCTCACTCCCAGACTCTTGCGCAACATAGGCAGAATTTGAACCCTGACCTGGATAGACATTGTGAGGGTTGTTCCAGAAGGGTGTTCGGTCGTGAGGAGAAAAGGGAGATGCCGAAGTCGCAGAATATGATTGCACTCGTGGTTGGTGTTGGTGGTAACCATATGTCATTGACGGTTGTTGATATGAGGCCGAAGAGAAAGGCTCGGTCGATGATGGAGCATAGGAAAGACTTCGCTCCATTTGAGGCATTCCTGGACGTCGAGGCAACTCTTGAGGCCGATCATGCATGCTCGCATGAGGATTCTGATGAGCATGCATCTCCTGAGATGAAGGAGAAAAGCCGTTGACAAACGAGCGTTCTCGCACCTCTCGCACCTCATTATGTTGGAATGAGGTGTGAATAGCTGGAAGTCCTCTTGTCGATCCACGAGGGCTGCTTCGGGTCGACCCCATACGGGATTGGGAATCGCTGGCAGACATCGGTGGCCATTGGTTGAGCGAGGTGTTTGTCGGGGAGATTGCGGTTGCGGCGCTCTGGGATCGGTAGATAGGATCGAAGCCTCTTGGAGTTGACTGTTCTGCACCGAAATCTCTCTCTGCTCTCTCTCTTCCAATGGAAAGTCTCTGCCGTTTGGGGATAGGGTGAGGGTGAGGCGAAGAAGCGATATACTCGGAATTGCCCATATTTCTCGACTCCATGTAATCGGCTTCCGTGCTACGTGTCATGGTGGTTTGAAGCTCCGGTATTGCTGATCTGATGGATGGAAGTGATTGGCGTTCTAAGTGATCTCTTTCTTCCATCATATTTGCGTCTCTGTGATAGGCAGGGGAACCATGTGAACCATTGGAACCACTGTTGGATCTCCCAAACATGCCTGGAATGCCGCGTGGAGAGGGAAAGTCATGGTAATCATGGTCGTTCCTGCCTCTTGGTGGTGCATTCTGGTAATCATGGTCGTTCCTGCCTCTTGGTGGTGCATTCTGGTAATCATGGTCGTTCCTGCCTCTTGGTGGTGCATTGTGTGATGAATTGGAAGCTGAAGCTCCGAAGATGTCGGTCACATCTTGATCGTTCCTTGCTCTTAGGGTTACCGACGAATGCGGGGACAATGAACGAAATTCCCTGACATCTCGCTCGCTCCTTCTTCCAGCAGCAGCACCAGCACCGACACCGGCACCGGCACCTTCAGCATGTCGTGAAGAGCGGAAGATATCTCTCGGTACTCTCGAGCGATCCGGGAAGGTGGTGGTTGAGAGCGACATTTCGGGAAAGAAATGTTTGGTAGGATCTGCCTTGCTGTGTGAGCTCCTATACGCAAAACGCAAAATATAAATATATATTCGAAAACGACAGGAAGAATGATGAGATAAAAGGAAAAAAGTTTTGCTGGGAAAATATTTTGAAATACAAGTCTTTTATATGACCGACACCAAAGTGATAGAGCTAACTCGGTACCTAAGTACCTAGCTGAATGCACCAAGTGGGAGCAGACTAGGCCATTCTGACTTGCGTCATGAGAAATGGACTCATTTGCTTTCTACCACGACACTGTCGAGATAGAGTCCAAGACGTTGAGACGCCCTAGACACCCCACTCAGTGACTCCAAGGTCGGTAGTTTAGACAGCCCACTCCAAGGTCGGTAGTGGTAGTTCCCAAGACGCAGACGTAGACGCAGAGTGATACGTTGAATCAAGTAGAACAACACACTGAAGTGCAGACGCAGAGTGATATGTTGAATCAAGTAGAATAGAACTTACTATGAAAATGATTTGGCACCAAACTAGCTGGGCCTAGAGCGAGTGACGACGCCACTTTGGAAGCTTTCAGTGAAATTGACAAGAGGATTCCTGGTATGACAGGTTGGATAAGTGACGGTCCTTTGCGAACCTTTGAAAGGTTTTGTTTGGCTCTGGGCCAAGTGAAAGATAGTTGGAAGGAAGGCTGTTGGATTGTTTGAAGAGCAAGAAGGAAGCGGAGAGGGGATGCCTTAAGTATATAATGAATTTGAGGGGATGGCTAAGTGTATATATGAATTCGACTTTTGTTGGGTCCAGTAGATGTTGCACAGTCGTAAGAGTGGGTAGTGTAAGGAAGGTGGTTGGATTCTTCTAGCAAGAAGGAAGCGGAGAAGGAGGAGGGGATGGCTAAGTATATTGGAATTCGACTTGTTGAGTACAGTAATGTTGCACAGATTTCAAGGTGGGTAAATTCGAAGCAAAGTGGTTGGTGGTGATTTGACCTGAAAGTGCTTGCATATCATGTATGGGAATATTGATGCGGAGAAGGCTGAATTATACAAAGAAGTGGTAGTGAGAGGGGAAGAGAGAGAGAGAGGAAGAGGACAAGATCCGAGAGCTAGGTTAATACTGCTAAGGCAGGCAAGGCAGGCACGATGAGACCCGTGGGCCAAGGCGCTCCAACCAAACTGTCCAAACTGTCCAAACAGTACCTAGGGTCCTAGTTCCTAGGTACAGCAGAGTTGCTTGCGACTGGAGAGAAAATCATAAAAGACGTTAGAGACCAGGTTTTGGTTGTAGGTGTAGCCCGTCTGGTGGTCTGTAGCCCGCGTGTAGCCCGTCATGAATTAAGCCAACCAGGGTCCCCATATTAAACTATGTATTGGCTACGTACAGTATGTATGGAACGTACAGTATGTATGGAACGTCATGCCAGAGCCGGAGCCATAGCCAGAGCTAGAGCGCCAGACCAGATTGTTTTCAGGGTTAAAGGTAACCGTGCGTGAGAAGGGACAACGCCCTATGAAGTTCGATCTGATTCGTTCAGGGGGGGGAAGGGGGGGATGGGGGGGATGGGGGCCATTGGGAGCATCAGCCAGATTTTGACTGGGACTGGGGAGTTGACCTTGAGTAGGACTGGGAGGACTGGGGCTTGACTGGCCTAGGACTGGGACTTGACCTTGACTGGCCCCCTTGACTGCTACTCTACCCGTACTTGCCTTGACTGACCCCCTTGACTGCTACTCTACCCGTACTTGCCTTGACTGACCCCCTTGACTGCTACTCTACCCGTACTTGCCTTAACTGGCTGAAGGAAACAGGAAGAGGGGGAAAGAACTAGTGCTTGATGCTTGATGGAATAGTGGGGCGATTGCATTCAACGTATCGCAACTGCAATTCCCTTTTGGACCCTCTAGCGAGCTGAGAAAGGTTAGATCCGTTAGATCCGTTAGATCCCATTAGCATCTTCTTCAAATCAATCTATCCCTATCCTAGCCCTGGTGTAGATTAAATGCCCGAAGGCGAAAGGAAACATTCTATGCCGAACAGGGGTCGGTTTAGAAATGCAACCTGCCGCCGAACAGATGACGGACCGTGTGCACAAGGATAGGTGTATTCATTGTATTGCGATTTGATCAGCGGGTAAGTTCGTTAGTCCCCATGATGCCTCACACGAACGTGCGTCTGAAGGCACCATTTTAACCATTTGGCAGCCTTAGCTTCACCTGTGTCCACTGTCCACCCGGGATGTGAGAACCTTGAACCACTTGAACCTTGAACTACTCGTGTGTACAGTGTACAGGACAAGGACTGCATTGGAGGACGGAGGTCAATACAGTGCTGAGGACAATACAGTGCTGACGACTGAGGTCAATACAGTGCTGAGGACAATACAGTGCTGAGTACGGAGGACTGAGGTCAATACAGTGCTGGTACAGTGCTGAACTGCTGCTACAGTACAGTCCTGGACGGCTGGTACACTCCTGCTACAGTGCTTGGTATTGGATCTGAAGGCAGGTAGAAGGTAGAAGGGTGGAGATGATTGACTTCGCAGCTGTCGCCTAGCGAGCTGAAGAGCCTGACACCAGCCCTTGATAGGACGGTTCTAGGACCACGATGACCTCGTCAGCCCTTTTTCCCTTTTCCCTTTTCGATATCGCTAGGATTCCTTGATGGGGAGATGGTGGCGCTGCTGAGGCAATTCAACCCAATCCAAACGCATTTTGAACTGTGAAGTGCATCGAAACCACTGGACACTCTCCTCGGCGAGACAGAAAAGATTTGGTGGAGGTGGATGTGCAGTGAAGTGCATCGAAACCACTGGAAACTCACACTCTTTCCAACCAAACAGATCAGATTTTGCTGGATGTGCCACTGGATACTACTCGCTGCTCGCTGCTTTCCCGCTGCTTTCCAACTACCGAGAGCGCTGGATGCGACTTCGTATTTCTCCCAAGAGTCCAACCCGTCTTCCTCCGCACCTGTCCAGTCCATTATCCATTATCCAGAATCCATTATCCATCATTCATCATCCATGGTCCATGGTTCATGTAATCTATTGTATTGATTCCAATCCTGATTCCACACTCGCTCTAGCGCTCCTGTCCGAAAGCCAAGACTTCAACGCTGCCACAAAACCATACCTAGCCAGTCAACCTAGCCAGTCGAGCCAGTTAACCCAGCCAGTTAACCCAATCGAGAATATCTTCATGGCTAAACCCACCTGCCCAGCCCTAGGCTTGTTGACACACACGAAGCAATCATGATGGATGGATCCATGGGAACCGTCATGTGTTTCGAAATCGAAGCTTCGGCAGGGAACTTCAATATATTTTCATGCATCTCTGCTGTAGAAAAGATGGGGGACATGAGTGAGAAAGTGTCTGGGCAAGGCTGTCAAGAACTATATGATATAATGGGCTCTCGTTGCGCCCAGCCTGCTGCAGAGGCGGCTCATGCTTCTACGCAATAGACGTACGCTTACACGTACCCTGGAAATGGTATGCTCATCGACCCAGAGAGATAACATTTCCATTTCCATTTCCATTTCCATTTCCATTTGCATTTGCATTTGCATGTGCATTTGCATTTGCATTTGCATTTCACTCGAGCACTAGTAACTCATGGTTCATCTTCTTCTGTCATTCTTGGCCTCTTCTTGTCCCCAAGGCGAACGTTCTTCCAGATGAGGCGTAGGAGAAAGGGGCCAATGGCGGGTCAATCAGCGCTGGGGCCCGCCCATTGCCTTCTATTGTCGAGGAGGATCCCCGTAAAGACTTCTGTCTGAATCGTCCCCATGTCCCATCCATTCTGCGGTGCTAAGGTAAATCCCAACCTTAGCTGAAGTCGTGGCAGATTCATTCATCATCTACTTTTCGTAGCTTCAAGAGGGAAAGATGCTTAGGTGCTAGACGGGAAATCCATAGCAGGAACCGGCTGCACTCCGATTGTGTTGCTTGATGATTACGGGACTCCTTCCCCGGTTGGCACGTAGCACGACAGCAATTCCCCGGTATTTCGCTGCTCGTTGTAAGATCTTACGTGACTGAAGAAGGTTGAGCCACGACTCACAGTAAAGTATCAGCATCATAAGCGCGATCTGCACGAGGGACGTTGGGGTTGCAAATAAAGCCCCGAACGAGGACAAGCATCGTTGTTTTAGGCTCGTATTTTCACTTCAGGGAGCAGAAATTGGCGATCTGCCGTTGACGTCGCTAGGTTCCTCCTGCGATGGACTGTGTCAAACCCTGCTTGGCAGAAATATGGGGAGCGATTGGTTCCAAAAGCTGATGGACGAGACGGCATTGACAACCAGAATTTGAGAGGAGATGTTTCCTTTTGCCTCTGACTTAATGCTCCGTGTTATGTAGAGTTGACAGCTTCTGGAAAGCTTCCTCCCCCAGAGACTCGCTTATTCGCGCCGGTCGCCTGTCTTTTATTCTGTCAATGGAACCCGACTCGAGGAACACGAAAGTAGGCGCCTTGCGTTGGTTGCACACGCGTGGAAGGCCCATCTATACCCTCCGAGTCGGTTGAGTAACGAAGAAAATGTAACCAATGTAAGAACTGCATCAAGCTGGTTCCCAACGGGATGGATTTACCGACTGAACATCAGGGAACTCTGAGCGAAGAGGTTCAGGGCTTCACATAGGCAATTGGGCAATTGGCAGAGCAGAAAGGTGGTGGAGTGGTGTTCCACGAGGGCTGCAGTGACTGAAACCAAGGTGATGGAACTTCCACCTATCTTTGGGACCTTCCAGCAATGATTTGGCGGGTATCCACGAGATCAACGATGGTACGGAAGAATTGTTCTTTCTGATGCAGAAGCAGCATCAGTAGCGACAATCCGGATGTTTTACTGTATTCTTGACACCTTTCTTCGCAATCAGTTACTCCACCACTGATGACACTAGTTCGAATGGAGTAAAATCAGCGGCGGCTGCTGCGAAAATGACTGCCCATATGTTGCGAAGCCTCGTGCTCATAGTGCTAAAGTAATGCACAGTCCTGAGGAAGATCGGATGAGAGGTGTCTGACCAGCTCTGTAGACTGTGGTCTTTGCTCTGTGGTCCCTGGGCCTGCTCCATGAGACAGATCTGATTGTCAAATTGCAACATGTCGATCACGTTAGCGACGGCAGAAAAAAGACTCGCTGCTGTCACCCCTTTGGGATTGGTATTTCTAAATCATCCATGATCATGGCGTCCCCAGGAATAGATGGGATGTACACCCAAACATTTGGCCAAACATTTTGCTCCTTTGCTCCTTTTTAGAGACCGGCCAGCGACGTTTCCGGAGCATGCTTGTGACAGCAGTTAGTCGCTTCCTTAGTCTAAAGTAACCCGCGGGATACCAGTTTACATTTGGTTATCCCGCCTTCAGAGCAGGAACACGGCCGTAACCTTACCCATTGTACGGTACCTACAGCAGGTACCGATTCTACCGATGGGGTACAGTACCGAGTGACTGCCTCCTGGTGCCTCCTCGTGCCCCCAAGAAATGGGCTGAAGCGTTCGGAGGTGTAGTCCGTCAACAAAGATCTGTATCCGTCATGGCCATTTTTCCAATGGCGTATTATTGTCAGTCACCAATCGCCCACCGCTACCTATTGTCAACCGCTTTTCCCGTTGTGGCTTCATCGTCGCTGCCAGCCTGCTGCTTTTCTTTTGCTTTCCCTTTTGCGCTTTTCTATACCAGGATAGGGGGCCAGTGAGGGGTCAAATGAGACGATTGATGCATGCTCTTTCTTGAGGCGAAAGGAGCACCGAGGTAGAGCGCTTTCAGTCAGAACTCAGGACTCAGGAGATGGATAGGCAAAGGGAACACACTTGGCTGCATTGACCCTGGTACACTACCCTGATCCCCTGTAGCAGTCGGTCGTGGAACATGATAAAATGTTAACTGCACGCGCGCTACTGGCGTGGGGCCACAAGAGATAGAAATATATATGCGCATTTGTTGGTAATCCTGGCCGGGCCTCGCCCTCCGCTGAAATCGTAGACGAAGGAAAAAAGGGGGGTCGAATAGGAGTAGCGAGGGCATCATCTGTTGGTCATCTGTTGGTATGCACGCTGGATAATTTGGCCTGTCACCTATGATCTCGGGAGAAGTCGAAAGCTTATTTCTCCTTCGGCGCCGGTATCGGGAAGCAACCGGACTCGGACCGACTACGAAAGGGCTCCTTCATCGGTCATGTGACTATCATAGTCTTGGTAGCCTTGGCAATGATTTCTCTTTACGCGTGAACACGTCCCCTCCTGCCTCAACGCGTCTTTTTTTTGCGATCAACAATCTTGGGTACTTGACCACACAGTGTACCACCACGTCCACCACCTACCTTTCTCTTTCTCAACACCAAAGATTTCTTCGCCAGCGCCCTAAATCTTCAACCATGGGAGATGCACGATCACAAATCACTACCGGTGCCTTGAGGTAAGTGCCATCCTATTTTTCCCAGTGCAGCAGTGTCCTCCATCCAAAATACCCCGCTAACCACCAGCCAGCGCCATTTTCAACGATCCAGATAGCCTCCAGCAACGCTATCCCGTACCAGTTTGTCAATGTGTGCAGATTAAGACACTCAGCTCGACTGGCGATGGGGTCCCAGAGAGATTCCGTCTCGTTCTGAGTGATGTCGACCATTTTGTTCAGTGCATGCTCGCCACCCGTACGTCAACATCCAATACCCAGTACCCAATATCCCCAATCTTACATAGACCCGCGCTCACCCCCTGCAGAGGCAAATCACGTTGTACATGATGGAAAGTTAAAGAAGGGATCTATCGTACGCCTCAAGGAATACCAGGCAAACGAGGTCAAGGGCAAAAAGTGAGGCAGCACTCGCCTCCAGCCAAGCGGATACTAACTAACGAATGCAGGATTCTGATTGTATTGGACTTGGAGGTTATCGAGAGCTTGGGTGAGCACGAGAAGTTCGGAGAGCCAGAGGCCTTACCTTCCAGAGGACCGGATGCGAAGCCCGCTAGCACGACCATAGCTGGCGGTGGGTTCTATGGCAACAAACCCCAACCCCCGCCTCAGCAGCAGCAGCAGCATCAATCTCTTCCCCAGCGTTCGGGTCCTTCTGCGTCACAAGCAAACATTCACCCTATTGAGGCGCTCTCACCATATGCTCACAAGTGGACAATCAAAGCTAGGGTCACGAACAAATCAGATATCAAAACGTGGCAGAAACAAAGCAGTGAGGGGAAGCTGTTCAGTGTGAACCTGCTGGATGAGAGTGGAGAGATTAAGGCTACCGGCTTTAATGCCGAGTGCGACAAATTGTACGACCTTTTCCAAGAAGGTTCTGTCTACTATATCTCTGCTCCGTGTCGAGTGCAGCTTGCAAAGAAGCAATTCTCCAACATACCCAACGACTATGAACTCACCTTTGATAAGGACACGACAGTTGAGAAGTGCGAGGATCAGGATAATGTCCCACAAGTTCGTTACAATTTTACCAACATAGCCAATTTGCAAGAGATCGACAAAGACTCAACCATTGATGTTATTGGAGTTCTCAAAGATGTTGCTGAAGTCAACCAGATTGTATCCAAGTCTACGCAAAAGCCATATGACAAGCGAGAATTGACTTTGGTGGATGATTCTGGGTACTCGGTTCGGCTGACGATTTGGGGTAAAACTGCTACTACTTTCGACGCAGCCCCGGAAGCAATCGTGGCTTTCAAAGGAGCTAAGGTGTCTGACTTTAATGGCAGAAGTCTCAGTCTCCTTTCATCTGGCTCCATGACGATAGATCCGGATATTGCGGAGGCGCACAAGCTCAAGGGCTGGTACGACTCGCAGGGTCGTAGCGAGAATTTTGCATCGCACACCGGCAGTGGCACGGGAGCAGCCGGTGGACGCAAAACTGCTGTCAAGACCATAACCCAAGTCAAGGATGAAGGATTGGGAACGAGGGAAGACGTCGATTACTTTGCTGTCAAGGGGACCGTGATTTATATCAAGCAAGAAAACATGTCGTACCCGGCATGCTCGAGCGATAACTGTAATAAGAAAGTGACCGAGGAGGACGGTGTTTGGCGCTGTGAAAAGTGCAATGTTACCCATCCAGGTCCTCAATGGCGCTACATGATGACTTTGAGTATTGCGGACCAATCGGGACAAATATACCTGAGCTGTTTTGATGACGTCGGACGTCTTGTGATGGGTATGAATGCCAATCAATTGGTGGATCTTAAGGAAAACGACAATGAGCGAGCGACCAAGGCTTTTGACGACGCAAATTTCAAGACCTATACCTTTACGTGTCGGGCGAAGATGGACACTTATCAAGATCAGTCAAGGTAAGATTTTTCGTAATGTAGACCGATTAATACACTGACACAACACGCAGAGTCCGTTATCAGGTGCTTAGCGCACTACCGATTGACTATAAGGAAGAAGCCCGCAAACTCACCGAGCTGATCAAGGGATACAATATTGACTAGGATGCACAAAATTTAATATGGGACGATTGGTGAAAAAGTGAGAAGGTGTGAGAGACAATATTTGCTGGATGGGCTGGTTCTGGAAGGGTCAATGATAGTATAGTATGTCGTGAGAGGACTTTTAGCTCATGTCACGGCGTTGGGATTAGGGCATTTAACGTGTAAATGAATCAACATTCCAATCATTTATATTCATTTGCTGGTTCGCTGCTTCAAGAGAGGACTTCTCCCCAGCCTTGCTAACAATTCGGAATGGAAAGGGGTTTTGGTGTAGTACAGGGGGATTATCTTCAGCTTGACCCAATTGTGGGCCATTCTCGAGTAAAGAGCGGGAGACGGGGGACGGGAGCGATCCTGGGGTGGGAACTCAACCCCGCATAAAAAGGGAAACAAAACAAACCCCATACCCACCCCACATCAATATATAGCAGTTTATAGCACTTTTTCCAGATCGTTCTACTCGCTACAATACAACCTGACCCACTTCAACCACCTTTCACGGCATTCTGCAACGTCGACAGCCAATTAAGGAGTCAGGGAGCAGTTGTCAAACTTTTGTGCTTTTTGCAACCCTCGATGTATTCTCGTTAGCTAATTCTCGCAAGCTCCCCCACATCGGGAATTCCTTGCACCTGCATTGTACTACCAACAACTACCCACAACTACCAACAACTACCAACAACTACCAACAGGGGAAAGGGAAACGCGCGTGCAACCTGCCAAACCGCCCGCCCCCAAGCGCCATTATCAACGCTAGTGGCTATGGAGCTACGACTTGCAGATCCCCCTCATTCTATCCGTTTTCTGCGCAACCTCGGGCGGATAAGGCCGATGTCAGCAGCTTTTGTTTAGGATCGTCTCCCACTTTACACGAGTTAGGCGAGATAAAAACAACCCCCCTTTTCCCTCACAGCCCTCACAGCCCTCGAGGACGTCGACGGCCTGACATCGGCCAGAACAGGAATACTTTCCTGCCAAGTCCTAGTGCAGACTGTGCAGTAGGGACATTCTGCAGGTTTGCAGGTTTTATATCTCCATCTGGAATTAGATTGACGCCCTAAGGCATGTCATTGCAGTCTTCCCCGGTTCTCAGGATAAACCACGTACGCTTCCCTTGTCTCTCTCGCAGGACGCAGATCCAATTCTTTACCAGAAATTCGGAGGAAAATATTACATAGTATATTATGCAAACCCTGGGAATAAATATCTGCCAGATCTATGATGCATGTGATGTAGTGTAGTCGCCAATCTAGCAGCAAGAGACGGCAGACAGCAGTCTCACAAAATTTATATTATGGAACCGCCACAGGAGCAGCAGCACTGAATGGTTCTAGTTCTGCACGGGATGAAAAGCTGAGCGTGCACACACTACTCCATACTCTCGTTTCGTGACACCATCATCCTCCCATGGAGTCGGAACGGGATGGTTTTCGGTCCTCGTTTTCGGTCCTCGTTTTGTTCGGGACGCCATGCGCAAACTGTACGACTTTCCGTCGACGCCAACCCAAACGGTCACCTACAGCTATTTTGCACTTTTCTGGGATTGGGTCACTAGATGCAATTCGCCGTTGGGAACATCCAACCTGTCGGGCTTCAAAGAGAACGAAAGGATCTCGCCTCGGTCACGCCGGCACGATTACTTTCAAATAATCACATTGCGATCCCACGCAGGGTGGCGTCCAATCCGCTATTCAGACAATACACCCACACCCACTCACTTATTGACCCAGTGGAGCATTAGCTAGGAAGCGGAAGGAATGAGCCCGCCAACCAAATTTTGATATCAGTACTAATCCTGTTAAGCAACGGAGTCTGCTTAACGAGGTTCCTCGATCCAAAGGGGAACGAAACTTCAAAACAAATCAGGTCGCCGACTTTGCGTCACGTCGTCTAATCAGTACGGCCTGATCACCAGAACCGTGGCAACAAGGTAACGCTGATCGCCATATCGGTCTACAAAATCAAACAGAACTGTTGTGACTCAGTACCACAGAGGAGAACGCAAGATTCAGCATCAAGGCCGTTGACTCGTTGGTGCAGCACGCTGTGTACATGCAGACAGCTCGTGGAAAGCTGCATCTCATACAAGCCACTTGGGAAATATCTGGTCTGCAAAGGAATCATATAAGCCACCTGAGAATGTCTGGTCTGCAAAGGAATCACTGGGCCCTTGAGTGCCCTTGAGTCCCCCCACACACTCCCAGCAACACAAGAATCATCTCCCCACACATTCCCAGCAACACAAGAATCACTGTTCATTCTGGGAACTTGCATGTTTGTCCATTGCTACGAGACGAAGAAATATCTCACTGGGATCATGTTACTCGGGGAGTTTGGGATGAGGCCATTCGTGGGGTTGTACTGACTTCCAAGAAGCTGAATTCCCATGTCGTGCTCCCCCCGGGCGTATGGATTTGCTGATCCCAACCACAGTTGTGACCCTGGGATGTCTAGCTCTCCTGGTACCTGGGTGAGCGACAGCTGTCAGAATTTTTGACAGTACTAGTGGGTGTCTCTGGGAAAACATCTGAGGAAAGCGAGGTTTCGGACGTGCCTGAAGCTTTGACACGGCGTCTACCCCTAAATGTCGTTGTTCCCTTTACCAGCCCGGGCCAGGTCTCCCGAAACAGACATGTCAGACTGTCAGACTGTCAGTTTATGCTGAATGCCCAATTCTAGAAACCAATCGCCAGATCACTTCTTGTTTTCCACGCGGCAGTGGGAATATCGAATATCTGGAATAGCTGCACGGAATTTCCATTTGGGAATGGATCCGAATGATGACTCCACTTCCCACTTCCCACCGGACAAATGCTTTTCTCCAAACTCCAGCTCGCGATTTCTAGCCGAGCGGGAGAGTGCATGCATGCTGGACGCCATCCTGGTTGCTGGTGGTAACGCACGCTGTGTTCATAGCTTAATGTTGAAGTCGTGAGAGTCGAGACTCGGGGAAGCATGTCCAGAGATTAAAAAGGGTGCGCCAACCATGTGGCAACCCTCGAGTATGGAATACTATGTCATAATGTGAATATCGGTGAACGACAGAGGAAGCCGGGTGGTTCATCGTCATTGTTTTTGGTAATAAAATTAGAATATTGTGGGGAAATTTCTGTTGAGGCGTGTTCATAGCCAGTGTTGAATGGTTCTTGTTGGCGGAGCTTAGCAAGTGCTAGAATGTAGCGTTGGGCAAAGCTTTTCTTAGCTCGACACCATCAGAAATTTCTCCGTCCCAACTTGCGAGACCTCTCTGGCGATCATTGGTTGGCTGGGACTACGATAAATTGAACCTGTAGCATGTAGTTTGGGGATCGATCACCTCCTTTTTTATGCTAATCAATGGGGTGAATCCACTTGGACATTTCCTACTATCCCCTGATCTCCTACTTCCTGAACTATCTGGGAACGATCGCCATTTCATTGGTAAGACTTACAGTACATAGGTACAAAGATAGGTCTCCCCTGTTATTCTGCTCAAACCTTTTGGACATATGAGTCTGATTTCTATCGCTCTGTAGCCAAAATCTTAGCAATCCTCAAGTAGCTCTTTGATAGTGCTTTTCTTTCAGGATGTCCTCGTACAATTGCACTTAGATCATATATAGAAGGCATTCTTGGAAATGAGCTATCGAGACGACTTGTATTAGTTGTAACCTTAGTTAATCTATCTACTACTTACCCATCGCCTAGTATCTAGCTCACTTTAACTTATCCTTTATTGACTTTATCGACTATATAGTAGAACGCTATATCGATATACTTAAATCGTAGTAGTGTTTAGTAAAGTAAGTACTAATTATACTATAGCTTTATTGTCCTTAAGTAGTATTAGAGTAGCTTTATAGTATTTACCTTTAAGTTCTATAGCTAGTCGTCTTAGCTAGATTAGTTTCTTGACCGACTCGCTTACTCCTACGTACTTAGCCTCTATAGTTTAATATACTACTAACACTAACCCTAGGCACTAATACGATATATATCGTTTTATCGCTATATATCGCCAGTACTTTCAATCCGATACGATTATTATTGTAGGATATATGACGAAATCCGATTAATATTAGATATAGTACCTAAAATTAGTATATTTTTAGGTTATTTTATAGGGTTTTTATAGTGGTTTTGAGGGGGTTTTAGGTGGAATTTAGGTGATATTTAAAGTAAAAACGTGATTAAAGTAATAGAATTAGATTCGTAATAAAAGACATTAAATAAAGTGTAATTACAACAAATAACTTATTATATACTCGCGCTAAACAACCTTACCTTCCTTATTAATTTGTACTAGAATCTCCTTATACTAGAGTTACGTGGGAAAACTAAGATTAGGTTTTCTATAAGGGAGACTAGGCGTAGAATTAAGTGGTAGCATTTTAGTTTTTATAACGTTAGTAGTAATAGTAGTACCTATAGATAGTAGTGTATTATTAGTAGTGTTAGTAGTTAAAGTTAAAAGAGCCTTATAGAATAAAGCAAGATAATTAGTCTAGAGTCAGATTTATAGTTTTTCTAGGTCACGTGTCTAGATAACCAGTATTATATTGATAATCGCTAAGAATTAGATATATTATCGTTAAAATATTTCCGATATTATCAACTCTTGATATTATAGTTTCTATCGTGCGTAGGTCTAACTAAAACTATCTTCTTACTTAAATAATAGATAATACTACTGTTAAACATTAGTAAACTTCTAATAATTAATTTTCGATCTTACTAATTGTTACAATAGTCTACGTTAGAATATCCTATTTTATTATAAAGACTAGTGTTACCCATGTATATATCTTAACACTATAATCTAGCGTATAGAAGTTAATTATAGGGTCTTTATTTTTATAGATATTATTATATATAATTTTATATAATATTATACCTTTAATATATCTAAGGATATAAAGGAGAGCTTTCTAGTAGTTTAATCCTAGGTTATAGGTAAAAGAGGCTATACGGGTTACGGCGAATACTATATCTAGCCAAGTGTTAAGAAGCTATATTAACTTCCCTAGTAATTAAATATAGCTCCTCTCCTCTCCTATAGTTAATTGTCGCCCTAGTTTAGTCTTTAGTTAATCAATCTATTAGTATACTTGTTCCAATATACCTTCGCTACGCCTTATCACGTGGCGTAGGCTACTTGCCTACGTAGGCTAGCTATGTGTATTGGCTCTATCTATACTAAGTAGCTATTATAATAACTAGTTATAATCTGTCTATACCGATTATAGATAAGAAAGTTTCTTTATAGTTTATTCTATATATTTAAGAGAAGCCTTATATAACCTATTTGACTTTAAACTTTATAATAGTATTATTATTATTATTTTTAGTATTAAAAACTAGATATAAGAATACTACTTCTATACTAGAGGGCAATTGTTATAGAGGCTCTAATAAAGCCTTATTCTACTCTATATTGTCTCATTTGTTAATAAAAGCTTCTATCTTTAATACTATTAGAAGATTATATAGCTTTCTTAGAGGCTAAGTTTCTATTTAATCTTAGTATCTTTTAAGCTAGGCTCGCTATATCCTTAAGTACTCTTACATCTTTCTTAGTCTCCTACCTTCTAGCTCTAGTTTACGTATAGAACTCTTTACTAGTATTGTCCTCATTCCTACGCTTCTACTCTCTCTTTTTATTATAAACTTATTTTTATATAGGTTTCTATAGTAATTTATATAGTAGTTAAAGTTCGACGTAAGGTTATTATTACTTAGGCAATTATATACTATTTAGCGTAGATATAGTCGATATTTCTAATAAGGTCTCTTCTAGCTCCTAATTAGCTAAATTCGCCGGTTCTACTAAATCTTTACTATTTTTATCTACCGCTTTATTATTTTCTACTAAATCTTCATTATTTTCGACTACTGCCCTTTATAATTGTCTATCCCCTTAGCTACCGCCAGGATCTCCCCAGACCGTGCACTATTAAGGTTAACCAATAGGAACCGCTCGTTTTATAAGTTTTAGTTAAAAAATGTATTATAATTGATAGAAACTATAGAAAGAAGGCCTTTCTTTATATAACTATACGTTGTATTTAGTATAGGCGAAGGTTATTTAATACCGTACCGATTCTCGTTAGTTATTATTAGCAATTATACCTAATACAAGTATTATACAACTCTTTTAGGCTTATAGTCTATACTAGCCTCTTTTAAGGGCGTAACATCTAGACGGCGAGTTTCTATATCCGTGGTATCTATATAAGTAGATTGTAGTATTGTGATAGTAAAATAATATAGGCTTAGATCGACAATAGTAGTGTTGTTAACCTCTAGAAGTTAGTAGAGAAGTTATCTAACGCACAGACCACCTAGGGAGGTCCTGGCCGTAGCTAACGGGATACCTATAATAATGTTTATAGATTAGAAAATAAGTTAATAAAAGTATAATATCTCTCTTAAAAATAAAAGTCTAGAGATTATCAACGTTTACAGAACAGACTCAGGCGGATATTACCACTAGTCCTCATTCCTTAATAATTAATCCTCACGCACTTAAGTAAGTACTTAACTTGTTACTACTGTTTACTACAGAGTGCTTATCGGCCAGCCACCTAAGCCACCCTCGCTGTCAGCCTAGCGCCTATATATAGTCGCTCCTACTATAATAGCCCCCCTTCCCCCTAACCCCCTTCCCACCCCTTCTAGCTATCGTATACCTCGCTTGCTTTTATATTACTTACCTCTAATTAGAGCGTAAATAATATAAGAGATAGAGAGAGATAGAGAGATAGAGAGAGATAGAGAGATAGAGAGAGATAGAGAGATAGAGAGATAGAGAGATAGAGAGATAGAGAGATAGAGAGACAGAGAGACAGAGAGGGAGAGAGGGAGGTACGATACGCGGTCGCGATATTTTCTTATTCTCGCTAAAGCGGGAGCGCTAACGGGAGTCTATAGGTTAACGGGCGTGTCCCTATAATTCGAGCTCTATTAGGAAAGGCTTCCGTACTAGCGCTCCCGCCTTACCGAGAATAAGAAAATATCGCGAACGCGTATTGTACCTCCCTCCCTCTCTGTCTCTCTGTCTCTCTATCTCTCTATGTGTCTCTTTATTTACGCTCTACTATAGTAATAATTAGGAGTAAGTAACACGAAACCAAGCGAGGGCTAGGAGGGGAGAGAAGAGAGGGGAGAGGGGTACGTACAGTAGTAGGAGCGGCGATATATATAGCCGACAGGCTAGTAGCTTAGGTGGCTTAGGTGGCTGGCTGGCTAATAAATACTCTATAGTAAATAGTATAGTAGTAAGCACTTGTAGTCTGTGTAGGTTAATTATTGAGAAATGAGGACTAGTGGCGATATCTGCCCAAGTCCGTTCTATAATAAACGTTCGGCACTTAGGATTCCATTCCATTCCTAGGCCCCCCCTTAGAATATTCCATTCTAAATTAAAGAGGCCTTAGAATATTCTAAAATTCTAGCTTAGAATTTAGAATTCTAATTCGAATTTGTTACATGACCTAGAAAATTGTTGTTGTAGTCCGCTCGACCAATAGGAAGCCTACGTCTATAGGTCACATGACAGGCTACCTGATTCCCCTATATAAACAAGTGAATAACTATTAGAGTTAAGATGTATAATATAAGGGTCTAAGTATTCTACCTATTGCTTTGTAGATATACCCGTAGGTAGTTTTCCCTCTCTAGTATAGTAGCTAAAACTACTACTACTAAGACAAGTATAAGTGAATATAGTATTATCGTAATAAGTATTGTTTCTAAGGATATATTAAGTGAATTAGATAAGGAGAGGCTTTAGAGTTATTTGTAGGACATGACGATAATTAAATAGGTGTAGGAAACAATTAATTTACTAGTTACTTCGGTATAAATCACTTCTATAAATCACTTCGGTACAAATAGAGCCCTCTTATTAATCAATCTATATATAGATTCTGCGTGGAATTCTAAAATCTAAAGCCTTACGCCTTAGAATATTCCATTCTAAATTAAAGAGCCTTTAGAATATTCTACCTTAGAATAGAATCTTAGAATCCTTGGAATAGTATTCTAAGTACCGAACGTTCTAGATTATACTAGGGCTCTATAACCTATTGAATAATAATGTTGTTTATTAACTAAAGAGAGAAGGAGTTTAGAAAGCTCTAGCTTAAGTATAGGTAAAAACTCTTTATACGGCCTAACGCTTATTATAGCCTAGCCCTAGGGTTACATTCGGACTTTCCTCGTAACGTGGATACCTAGAAGTAGATCTAGTTCAATAGATAACAAGTGTAAAAAGGGGAATACTAGTCTTAATCACTACCGAAATCAACAAGAACTGGCTTCCAAGGTCTTAGGAAGTAAGACGTAGTCGAATAATTTACTTCATTCATTATTCTTTCAGTGCCCTACCTATAAAGCCTGATCAAGAAAGTTGTAAACTAACGGAAATACTATCTTTTTACCAATAAAGACTCGGGCATCACTTTACTACCAATTTTGATAGTAAACTAGTAAAGTGGTACCTAAGTGGTATTTCTAGACCTAGGCACAATATTATCAATATAATATTAGGGGATCGACAATAATATATCGGATTCTTGGCGATTATCGATATAATACCGGTTATTGGGACACGTGACCGGAAAACTGTAAGTCCGACTCCGGACCAATCATCTTGCTTTATTCTATACGTCTCTTTCAACTTCAACTACTAATGCCACCACGTGACCATCAACTACCACTATCACCACTACTACTGCTATCACTACCAAAGCTATAAATTCAACTAAAATGCTACTACTTAATTATACGCCTAGTCTCCGTCGTAGACCCTAAACTTAGTATAAGAGTCATGTGGGAAAAGTCGTCTTGAACATAGATTGGGTATTAATTAGTTGTTTTGTTTATAATTATACTTTATATAAAAGTCTTTGTCAATTTTATTACTTAATCATCACGTTCTTACTTTAATATCACTAATTCCACCTAAAAACCCCCTAAAATGACCTAAAATGACCTAAAAAATATACGAATTTTAGGTACGATATCCGATATTAATCGGATATCGTCACATATCCTACGATAATAATCGTATCGGATTGAAACATACCGGCGATATATCGTATCGGTGCCCAGGTCTGGGTATTTCTCTCGTGAAAAAGATCAATTAAGTGGCATTTCTATCTAATAGTCGGTTCTTCCTTTCTGCGCGCAGTGTCGCTTGTAGAACTGACTATTATTGCCGAAAAACAAGAACAAAATGGTTAATCCGATTACCCTACTTACTCTGAAAGACAGTGATATATGATAAACACTTTCCTTCTATCTCCTCAGAATTACCGGAGCCGTTTGAGATTGAAGTGAGGAATATCTTCAAGCTTGAATGTTTGAAGGTCTTTCATTTTCTTCGTCTTTTTTTTCTTGCTCGGTTACATTCCTAGATCTTTTGCCGAGAGTCCGCCTTGAAGATAGTAGAAAACGTTCTTCAGAATCTTGGGGGATATGAAGGACGAGTTGTGGAGAGAGAATGTTTTTTTCTTACCATTTGAAGCTGCATTTTTGAAAATGAAAGATAGCCTATGCCGCAAAAAACACCTTTTTTTAAGAGATGTGGTTTTGGGTTAGCTATCATGTCTCTTGTCGAATGTTTTGGCATCAATTCTCTACAGCCAGTGGCTAAGCGCAAACGCCAAACGAATACAGCCGTCCTTGTGGGGGCTTTTTGGTTAAGAAGAAGTGAAACATAAATACTTAGATACACATAATGGTTCTTCTTTCTTCTCGTGGAAAACTTGTTGCCATGGGTAGTGTCTGGGGACCTTGAAAAATTGGTTTAATCTGTCCTTGGTAGAGCTTTGGATTTGACTAAATACTGTAACTACATGGAGTTGAAAAGCTGTATTTTGTGTCGTACGTCGCTTGAGTTGTCGGTGTATTCTCTTCTCTATGCCCTTCATATTGGATCTTTTACACAAAGAAATATATTAAAAAACAAATAGTATAGTTGAATACGCTTAATTTTAAGCTTGGTGGTTTTGTTTATGTCTTTGGTTTGTTTTATTCTGCTACTGTATTAAATCCGAATTGTACTTTGCGATGGAGTCTCTTGCAAATCGAAGCTAAGTCAATGATTTAAATTTTCCTTGCTCCTATTAGACAACACTGTATCAATCCACACCTTCTCTAGAAACACTCTCCAGTTTTGTACTCACCATTACTCCAAATATCTTCGAAGGATTCTGGTCACGTGCAGTCTGACCACTTGCATCATGTTGTAAGGGCGTTTCGCAACTTAATTTGATTGGTATCTACTGGTCCAAGCGACATCATCAGACAAAAATGAAACAATACAAACCCCAAGGTCAATTGCTTCAAATGCAAGCTCGCCCCCATGCTCCCCCTCACTCACCATCTTCCGATAACCTGATTCCCATACAAAAGTCCACACAGTTTCAACATGCATTTCCCAGGTACAAGGCTGATGCTATTTACTGGCCTTGCACAGGCCAGTCAAGTCTTTTCTTTGACATCTCTCGACAACATCTGCAAATTCAGAGAGAAGGATACCCTCCTCGTCCGCACCCAGGCAATCCTCGAGGATAATCGAGGCGTCTGCGGTTCCTCGAAGAAACAGTTAGAGTCGAATGTTCATAAACCATGGTCCCAGAAACCAATTTGTATGCCGCAGACCAGCAACAATCAAACATACTGCGTCTACACCATCAAGAATCACGCCAATGGTCGTGGGATAACCTTTCTCACATCTCCAGATGTCGAACAAACCATCGCTGACGAAGCGTACCTTACCCAAACGCCTCCCCCACATGTGAATAAGTTTAGCGACCCACCCTATGAAGTTCGAAATGTGCCCGGTCGTGGAAATGGACTCTATGCCACCAGAAAGATAGAGCTTGGAGAAGTGATAGTAGCAGAGACTCCCGTTGGACTCTTCCTAAGAGAAGCGTTCCCTGACGACGAGGCTCATAAATACCAATATATAAATACTGCCTTTAGGAGCTTACCCACTGAAACTCGAGAAGCATTCATGAAAATGGCGGTCATCCACGAGGAGAAGGATGAAATCACGGAAAGAGTGCATACAAATTCATTTCATGGGGAATTTGGAGGTCAGGAGCACTTCATGGTTTTCCCTCAAACTGCGGTAAGTCCCAGTTTCCACCTTATTTTCTGAAAGATAGATCAAAAACAAGGACTGATCAATCGCTAGTTCATGAACCATGATTGTAGACCAAATGGAATGTATTTCTTTGATCCAAACACATTGATTAAATCCACCCACGCCGCACGCACCATCCTCCCAGGAGAGGAGCTCACAATCAACTACATCAGTCTCCTCCGGACCCGTAAAGAACGACAAGAACATCTCCACGACGTCTGGGGCTTCAAATGTACTTGTGACTTGTGCACTGCGTCCCAAGGTAAGATCCACATCTCCGATTTCAGAATCGCACAAATTCGACAAATCCACGATGTTATGGCAGATTGGAGTGTCAGCTCCTATGCTTCTACAGCTATGGCCGAGTGGTTGATAGAGCTTTATGAAGAAGAGCGGCTATGGGCTTCGAGACCGATAAGTTATGTTTTTGCAGCTTTGGCTTATAATGGTGTTGGCGATGCGGAAAAGGCGAGAGCGTTTGCGGTGAAGTCTTTGGAGACGGGTATGATAAATAGAGGGGTTAATAAGGAGATGGGTCCTGGGAATAACAACGATATCGCTGATATGCAGGCGATTATAAAGGATCCGAAATCTCATTGGACCTGGATGGCACGGCCGGAAAAACTTTGAGGTACGAATAAGAAAGCAGTTATAAAAAGAATGTAGATCATAGTAGTTTGGGTTCGGCTTTTTGAATATTTTTACACTTAATTATCAGTAGTTGCTGCCTCTATTTTTCATTCTAGTCGATTCACGAAAATCCAATATCTCTTCCATACGCAAAGAAATTTCTAGCCAAAACGCGCATACAAGATGAAGTACATGTGGGGAATTTGTGAATTGCCTGCTTGGACAGATTTTTGGTTCAAGGCTGCGAAGCGAACTCGTTTAATTTCAAACTGCACCCTACACGTTGGAAAGAAAAGAATGTGTCTGACCACCCCCCAGAACTGCAAGAAGCAAAGACTCCACTCACTGCATTCCCGCTGTTACTGATACCAAAACAGCCGGATACAACCCAAACAAACAGACGAAGCGAAGAAGCTCTCAAAGATAGTAAACAGATTGCATCCTCTTCGAAATGAACCATCTCATACCTTCTGAGCTGCTATAGACAAGCTCTCCCCTTGACTGGAGGCCACACTGAAGAAGAATATATGCCAGAAAGCCCACAGGCAGCGTATTAGAGAAACAATCGACTACTCAAGTACTACCCGAGTTAGCTCAATTACTTGGCTATTTGCGTAGAGTTGAGTAGGTGGTCATACTCAACTCAGCTACTCGAATGTAATACGCTACAAATATGTAGATTTAACCTCCTATATTCATAAATACGACTTCCGTCACGGTTCGCTCAAAGAAATCCATGCCCTCCGACTCTCCAAGGTATTTAAAATATCGTCATAAAAGAACAATTCGGGCGAGAAATGTTACTACCGAACTTGGTGCCCGTCCTCTAAATCTCACTAAGAGACCCACCATCCAGTCAACCAAACCCATTAGCCCCCAAACTATTACTGAACCACCATATCAATGGATACTAAAACCACAAACCATGAAAAAAAACCACGATACTAACTCCCTAGCACGAAAACCGTCACAACCGACTCGCAACAAAAATGAGACGACTAACCAAGTCCAGTTTACTCCAAAGTAGCGTTTCGCGCTGCCACTGGAAGAAAAAGAATTCCCTCACGCCCATATTATCTCTTTCAAAACCCATTCCTCCCTCCTTTCTCTTCCTCTCTCTCTCTCTCTGGAAAAGATATCTGGATATTTATCCATATAAAAATGAGAGTCACAACCATCCTCACAGCCCTCGGGGCAAGTCTCCTCGCCAAAGCAAACAGCAACTTCGACCCGTTGAACATGGGAAACTTGACGTTGCCATCTGAGACATACAAATGCGATTATTCGGATGATTGTTTCCACTACGTCGCTGGATGGGGTGACATTGGAAAAGCAGCCAAGGCATCGATTGCGAGTGACTGTAGCAGTGTTTTGGCTGTGACTGTTACACCGCCACCGTTACTGTGAGTTTTTCTCTTTCCGAAGCGTGCAATATAAGAGAATATGAAGGAATCTAGGAATGTGATTGTGGGTTGAGTGTGGTTTGAATATGACTGACATGCAAAAGTTCTACACAGACGCAAACTATCACCGTCTTCCGAGGAAACCCCTCCAATGCTCCATTGGTATACCCCGAGCCTTTCAAGCCTGGAACAGCTGTCACAAATGTTGCTAGCGAAGCCACGGAGATTCCTGAAGTTCTCCAGAAGAACTTTTGCAAGAAGCTTGATGCGTACAAGCATGCTTGTCTCTGTAACGAGCACTTGCCAGTCACGTACACTGCTCCTCGACCGGTAATGTCTCCCGGCTCTCCCGACTCTCTCCCATCTCTTCACTCACTCATATCGAGACTAATTGATGGACAATCATAGCTCGAGACAGTAATCTTCCCCGAACAAGCAGAAATCAAGGCCGTCAAAATCTACGCCAAAACCGAAAACCACACTGATTTCTCGACCGTTCCAAACTGGCTCCGTGTCGTCCCCAACACTGAGATGAGCGATGCCTACACCGTAAAATTCATCAGCGGAAAAGACGCCGAGAAGTTGGCCACCGTCTTCCGATTCCATAACGCCGACGGACAACTCAAGGCCACTTTCAAGTCACGTCACGGAATCGACGTCGTCACCGACCTCCTCTCCTACATCCCAAATACCGACGATGGCCTTACCCGCAACGACGGACCCATCTCCGTAGCCTTCCGTCACTTGACGGACAACGAGCCAAAGGAGAGTCTGTGGGATATGTTGAAGGTTTATATTGGGGAGGATTGGAACAAGAATGAGGATCCGACGAATTACAATTATCTGGATATGATTTCGAAAGATAAGAATCCTTATAATATGTGGACTTCTTGTAATGATCAACTTGGTGTTGCTACGCGAACTTGGAAGAATGATTACTTGAAGGGAATTCTTGCCAAGCATCCTGATCCCGAGCGGACTCTTAGCTGTTCGCTTGCTAAGCTTTATCCGGTTTCTGCGGATGAGGCTATAGCTCTTCCGTGAGATGGATCATGGTTTGTTTGAGGAACTGTTGGAGTTTAGGCGTTGTTTGGAATCCCAAGATATTGCCCAAGTATGCGACGATTTGATTTGATTGGGGCTGTTACATGACTGATATTTGACAACAAGGTGTTATACGAAGAATAATAAAATTTAAATCAGATATCAAGTCAATTGAACCCGTTACCGTTTTCATGACCAACGCTTGTGATCTCAATGGAACGACAACAGGCTTGAGAAAGACACAGCAGAGGGAACTAACCCATAAAGAGGAATTATATATATAATTCTACAGCACAAACATTCGTCTAGCCTAAACGATGGAAGGTCCAGTACAACAAGAGAACTAATTGTTACCTCTTGACCCGAGTACCGAAACCAAATATTCCAGGGGTGTTTTGCTATAATCATGCCGAGTTCCCAGCCCAGTTGTAGACCAACCTTATCTTCAAGACCTTATTGCTGCCATCCGTCTTCTTCACCACCACTCTTCTCGTATAATACCTTGCGCCATTGATATTCTCAAATCCCCAAACCTGAGCAGCATCCCACTTCTTCTCCTTATTGTCGGCATAAGCCTCGACATGTCTTTGTCCATCCGGACCACCACACTCCTCTTCCGTCTCCAGAAAGCCCTCCTTTTGGAAATCATCTGTTATGTCGGCCAATGTAGCCCATCGTGCTTTGCCCTCCATCTTGCCGAAAAGGTAGTCCTCATGGGGACGGAAGGTCCAATCAAACGTGCGAGTCTCGGTAGTGCCTTTGATTCCACCGGTAGCCGTCTGCTCAATGTCAACGTGGGTGACGCCAGCGTCGTCTTTGTATTGTTTGACGTGAAGAGTGACGGTTGCGAGGGCAATGGTTTTGCGGAGGAGCCAGCCTATGCCTTGAAGAGCGAGAACAGGATCGAGGTCATCGGAGAGGGTTTTGTTCTAGGATCTTAGCTTTTGGGATGCTGTTGAGTAGGTAGGTACCCGGGTATAGTAACTCACCATGATCCAATCACCCGACAAGTTCTTGATTGTGATTTCTGGAGGAGCAGCCATTGTGATGGTTTTATTCTTTGCAGATGATAGTTGAAGTTTATTCTTTGCAGATGATAGTTGAAGTTTATTCTTTGCAGATAATAGTTGAAGAGGGAAGATGAGGCAGAGAAGGGTATGAAGTGATGGGGTGGGTGGGTGATGGGTAATGAGGTGGATGATGTAGGCAGAAGTGGAGGGTTGGAGGGTTGGAGGGTTGGATTTATGTACCAAGAACCGGCTACTCAATGGAACACTGGATGAATTGAAGGCAGAAGGCAGAAGGACAACCTGGAAGATCAAGTTTCGGTTTCCGAATCTCAGCTTAGTACCTACCTGGGTATAGCTTACAGACGGGAGGATGAAGACGAGGAGGACGAGAGAGGAGAGAGGAGAGAGGCTCTTTCCGTTTCTTGCTCTTGCTTACAGAGGACGAGAGAGGAGAGAGGCTCTTTCCGTTGCTCCCTCCCCATTCCCTCATTCCCTCATTCCCCTTCTTGGAAGGCACGAAGGGAAGGCTCGGGACGAAGCTTTCCAGTTTCGCAAGATTTCATCAGACGGGTGCCGGTGGTGCCACCAGGTGCCAGCTGCAGCTGGAGGTGCCAATCGCATGCAGGTGTGCACAGGTGAGGTCTTGTGGATGATTGGCAGCTCCCAGTGCTTCACTTCACTCACGCCGGAAATCCGGTATCTAATTCAAGTACCTACTTCCAAATTCTTCAGCGGGGAAACCCTGCAGCTTTTCTTCAGCGCCAGCCACACTGCCACACTGCCACACTGCCTCTTGTGGCGCCCCTCGTCCCTCGGTATAACCCCGGTGACTCCACTCCACTCCGATCCCGCCCTGAAAGTGTTCTTCTGGACAAAAAAAGTTCCCAGGCGTGCCCAGGTTGGAGGCTGTTGCTCATCCCGCCCAAACCCCCAAAACACCATATTTGTCAATTATTTTCACCTGTACAAGCCGTAGCCAAATCGCCCATTTGGCTTTTGGCTTTTGGGAAACGCGGGCGTCCATTGGTCACGATTGAAGCTCAAACACTGCCAATTGGCAACCTGCGATCATGTTGTTTCCACGCTTGATGCAGACCAGGGCAAACCTCTCTTTACACACCGCGAGACGCACTTCAAATTATTTGCAAGTCTCTCAACCCAAAAATTTCTAAATTTCTAAATTTCTAAATTTCTAAATTTCTAAATTTCTAATTTGCCTTGCTAATATATTCTAGACGCTCCATCTCCTCGACGTCCTCCTCCAGATCCTCCCAAAATGACGAACCCAGACTCAACAAGGTCTCGGCCACCATTACCCAGCCAAAATCCCAAGGAGCTTCACAAGCCATGTTATACGCCACTGGTATGACCGAGGAAGGATTAAACAAGGCCCAAGTGGGAATATCTTCAGTCTGGTATACCGGAAACCCATGCAATATGCATCTCTTGGACCTCAACCATCGAGTCAAGGAAGGTGTGGAAAAAGCGGGGCTGATTGGATATCAATTCAATACTATTGGTGTATCCGACGGAATGTCTATGGGGACCAAAGGGATGCGATATAGTCTTCAATCCAGAGACTTGATTGCCGACAGTATCGAGACTGTCATGGGAGGGCAATGGTATGATGCCAACATCTCGATTCCAGGATGTGACAAGAACATGCCTGGTGTAATGATTGCTATGGGTCGTGTCAACCGACCTTCGCTCATGGTTTACGGAGGAAGTATCAAACCAGGATGCTCAAAAACTCAGGGCAATGCCGACATTGATATCGTCTCAGCCTTCCAGGCTTACGGTCAGTTCATCACGGGAGAAATCTCAGAAGAGACTCGTTTTGACGTTATCCGTCACGCCTGCCCAGGTGAGGGAGCTTGTGGTGGTATGTATACCGCAAACACCATGGCCACTGCGATAGAAGTCATGGGAATGTCTCTCCCCGGATCCTCGTCAAACCCTGCTCAGTCAAAAGCAAAATACCTAGAGTGTCTTGCAGCCGGTGGAGCTATCAAGAAACTCTTACAGGAAGATATCCGACCTCGTGATATTATGACACGACAGGCTTTTGAGAATGCCATGATTGTCGTCAACATCACTGGAGGTTCAACTAATGCCGTACTTCATCTGATTGCCATGGCTGATGCTGTTGGCATCAAACTTACTATTGATGACTTCCAAGCCGTCTCAAATCGTACCCCATTCCTCGCTGACCTCAAACCATCCGGAAAGTATGTGATGGCAGATCTCTACAACATTGGAGGTACACCTTCTCTTCTCAAGTTCCTCCTAAAGGAGGGAGTGATTGATGGTTCAGGAATGACTGTTACTGGCCAGACTCTAGCCAAGAATCTCGAAAGTGCTCCTGATTTCCCCTCGGACCAAACCATCATCCGACCATTCTCCAACCCAATCAAAGAAACTGGACACATTCAGATCCTCCGTGGTTCGTTGGCCCCAGGTGGTTCCGTTGGCAAAATCACAGGAAAGGAGGGTCTTCGCTTCGTAGGAAAGGCAAAATGTTACGATGATGAAGACCACTTCATCGTGGCTCTTGAGAATGGCGAAATCAAGAAGGGCGAGAAGACGGTCGTTGTCATCCGATATGAAGGACCAAAGGGTGGACCTGGTATGCCAGAAATGTTGAAGCCATCTTCAGCAATCATGGGCGCCGGTCTTGGTCAAGATGTTGCATTGATCACTGATGGTCGTTTCTCGGGTGGATCTCACGGATTCTTGATTGGTCACATTGTTCCTGAAGCTCAAGTTGGTGGTCCTATTGGGTTGGTCCGAGATGGTGATACGATTGTCATTGATGCCGAAACGCGAGTCTTGGATCTTGAGGTTGAGGGTGGAGAGGCAGAATTGGAGAGACGAAGGAAGGAATTTGTGGCTCCTGAGCTCAAATATAAGAAGGGCACGTTGGCTAAATACGGGAGATTGGTAAGTGATGCAAGTCATGGTTGTGTTACTGACGGTGTCATGGATTGAATTTGATCTGGGATTCGAGCGATGTTAGACATGTACCATATGAAGTAATGATTTTCGGTATACTCGAGTGCCTATAGGTACCTTCTCGAGTACTTATATTGAGTACCTAGGTACCCAGGTATACTCGAGTACTCGAGTACCTACCTATTCACGTGCTATTCACACCGCTCGGGCTATCAAGCTGGAGCTCCCCCGCAAACGTAGTAGGCACGTGGTACTCGAGTACCTATAGGTACGCAGGCACGGCAGGAACGACTTCGGGAGTCCACACGGTCCATTTAATGCACCGTGCGTCTGCAGTCAGATAAGAGCTTCAAGCTGTCGACTCCACATGACCTATCACTTGACTCGCCATGGCCCATAGGTTCCAAGGTTGCCGTAATAAGCCTTCACTCTCCCTAGACACCTACCTACGTAGACAACACATATAAGTAGCTCGTAGCTAGTACCTCCCTAGTACACCTCCCTAGTACCTCTCTGGTACTCGAGTACCTCAACCGTTAAGAAACAACGGCACCAGTACGCCAACACCAACACCAACACCAACACCAACACCAACACCAACACCAGTAACCCTTCACATTTCCAGAATTCCAGAATGCCATCAATTCCATCCCTATTCAGCTTTGCTGGTAACCTGATCTCACAACTCCCCCTTGGATCTTTCAATCCCCCATTCCCTACATATAATACTCCTCTTACCAACGGTCCAACATGTCCAGCCGACTCGCCCTTGTCGTGTCATAATAGCACTGCAGCTCCGGATTCCTGCTGCTTCATCTATCCCGGTGGTCAACTTCTCCTAACACAGTTTTGGGATACCAATCCAACTGTTGGTCCGGTTGATTCATGGACATTGCATGGTTTATGGTATGTACACACCTGCACACACACTCTCTCTCTCCCTTCAACCCCCCCATCCCCACCCCCACCCCCACCTCCACCCCCCCACCTCAAACTCTCCAATCACCAATCAAACAAAACAATATACTTCCCCCCCCGCCCCATCTCAAACTCTCCCTCCAATCACCAATCAAACAAAATAATATACTTACCCCCCACCCCCCCAAACCCAGGCCCGACCTCTGCGATGGTTCCTACCCAACATACTGTAAATCCGCCCCCCAATCCCACGCCATAACACCCCTCCTCTCCTCCCGCGCCCCCGAGCTCTTGGAATACATGGAAACCTACTGGCAGCCCAACCGCGGCACACTAGAGCACTTCTGGCAACACGAATGGAACAAACACGGGACCTGCATCAATACTCTCTCTGCGAAGTGCTATGGTGAGGGTTTTAAGGAAGGTGATGAAATTGTGGATTTCTTTACCAGAGCGGTAGATTTGTTCAAGGGGTTGGATAGTTATAAAGCGTTAGCAGCGGCCGGTATCGTCCCGAGTTGGAGGGAGAAGTATGATTTGAAGGATATTGAGGACGCGTTGCAGGCTGTGACGGGCAGTCAGGTTACGCTTGGTTGTAGGGGGGACAGGTTGGATCAGGCCTGGTATTCTTTTAATGTTAAGGGGAGTTTGCAGACGGGGGATTTTGTGCCTACGGATCCCGTTGGGAAGGGACTGAGATGTCCAAGAAGAGGAATTAGATATTTGCCTAAGGATTAGGGGGATTTTCGGTTTGGGCAGGGGAATACTGTATATTGCCGGTTCGGGTGGAGGGTGGCTTGTATCGTGAGTGTAAGGCGTTTTGAAATTGATCATACGTTCCTGAAATGAACTGGGCTATACTGTCATTGAAGCCATTGTTTTATTAAGGGGTTCTGAAAGCTACCCATGCTAGATTGCGAGAAGTACGTCATGGAGACGAAAGCAGGTTGTCGAAGTGTTGTTTTGACTACAGGTCAATGGGACAAATATAATAGTAATCTCTTATTATTATATTATATTCGTCTTGTCTATCTAAGTGCTAGCTACTAGTCCTTAATATATCCAGAAGCCACGTCACGTGGCTTCCCTCGCTTGTACTCGCAAGCACGTATATATATCGTAATACGTTAGGATATTATAATACGTTAGCTGTATTATAGCGTGTTAGTCAGTATATGTAGCATGAGACATATAGCCTGTAATACGTACAATACTCGAGTACGTGTTAGCTAATCTCTGTAGCACAAGACACGTTAACATAAATTCGTTCCTTTTTATGTATTTTCAGAGCGAACAGTGTCACGTAAGCGCTATTAAGTATATAAGTTTTTTTGTAATAGCACTAGGGAACATATTAGTATATTACAGATTTTAGGATAAACATTCGTATAAACGTATACTCGACCCGCCTATAGTAGTCGTAAAAACGTATAAAATCGGGACGTATTAGAATAGAGCCTAGGGATATTCTTTAAATACCTTCTCGTCCTTTCTAGCTTCCTGGCTGGCTGGCTGGCTGGCTGTATAGCTGTCTATCTGGCTGTGTACCTGTCTACCTCTGTAGCTGCCTGGCTGGCTAGCTACCTGGCTGTCTCTCTGGCTGTATAGCTGGCTGGCTGTATAGCTGCCTATCTGGCTGTGTACCTGTCTACCTGTGTACCTGTCTCGCCGGTTGGCTCTCGCGCTGGCTGTTTAGCTGTCTGGCTGGCTGGCTCTCTCGCTGTTTACGTGTTTAGCTGACTGACTGACTAACTAAATAGATAGCTGGCTGTCTCGGTGTTTAGGTGGCTGGCTAACAAACTGACTGACTAACTGTATAGATGGCTGGCTATATAGCTGTCTGGCTAGCTGGCTGTCTCGCTGTCTCGCTGGCTAGCTTTTACTCGAGTATAGCCAAATTAAGAATTCTACCAGTTCCTTACACCGCCGCCATTTAGATTGACTACTCGGAGGCGTCCCGTGGTCAACCTACATAAACACCTAAGCCTAATAGAGGAGCGCACGTCTAAAATCTAGCCGAGTACAGGAAGTTTAGCCTAAAGTTTACACTAAACAGGCATATCACTTCCTAATCTATTCTGCCAGCTCTCTCACACCGCCGCTATTTAGATTGACCACTCCGAGACGTCCCGTGGTCAACCTACATAATCTATTTTTAATTCACATTCAAACCCTCTAAAGTAGTTACGCTTATGTGACCCACGTCGCTCACTCGCTAAAGCTCGTTCGCTCGAGTGGGTCACTGTTCGCTCTGATAAGGTACATAGTAGTACGTGTAAGCTTATCTTATACGGTATACGTTTTAGCGAGGCATGTAGCCTGTAGCTGGAAATAAGGGGCTAATACGAGTAGCTAGCCTGCGTAGGCAAGTGGCCTACGCTACGTGGTAAGGCGTAGCGAAGGTATATCGCAACACGAACCTTTTTGTAGACTCCTAGTCAGTTAGTATAAAGTATTTAACTTAAATCCTTTGAATATATTAGGTTTGTTACTATATCAATTACGTAGTACGGAACGGACTTGGGCGGATATCGCCACCAGTCCTCATTCCTTAATAACTAATCCTCAAGCACTTAAGTAAGTACTTAACTTGTTACTACTATTTGCTATAGAGTGCTTATTGGCCAGCCACCCGAGCCACCCAAGCCACTTAGGCTGTCAGCCTAGCGCCTATATATATAGCCGCTCCTGCTGTTATAGCCCCCCTTCCCCCCCCGCCCCTTCTAGCTATTGTATACCTCGCTTACTTTTGTATTACTTACCTCTGGTTAGAACGTGAATAATATATGAGAGAGATAGAGAAGGAGAGAGGGAGGCGTAATACGCGGTCGCGATATTTTCTTGTTCTCGGTAAGACGGGAGCGCTAGTACGGAAGCCTTTTCTAATAGAGCTCGAATCACGGGAATACGCCCGTTAACCTGTAGACTCCCGTTAGCGCTCCCGCCTTAGCGAGAACAAGAAAATATCGCGACCGTGTATCGCACCTCCCTCTCTCTTTCTCTCCCTCTCTGTCTCTCTATCTCTCGGTCTTTCTCTCTCTTTATTTACGCTCTACTAATAATTAGGAGTAAGTAATACAAAACTAAGCGAGGGCTAGGAGGGGAGAGAAGAGAGGGGAGAGGTGTATAGTAGTAGGAGCGGCGATATATATATATAGCCGACAGGCTGGCAGCTTAGTGTCACGAATCACGAGTACACGTGATATCTGTCATAATAAGAGGCGCAACCCTCGACAGGCACATCTAGGTTTCTTATAGCAAATAGGGATCGCTTAGAGTAGCTAAGCGATCCAAGGATTTTCATT